>BHFT01027479.1:0-54835 GCA_004320025.1 Laticauda laticaudata
ACAATGACGTGGGATAATACCCGAAGGAAGCTGAACTGCATTCATATATATATATGTGTGTGTGTGTGTGTGTGTGTTTTTGTGTGTGAGTGTGTACATATGTGTATACACACACACATACACACACACACAAATATATCTCCGGTAGCAGAAATCTTGAGTAGTTCGGAGAACTGGCAAATACCATCTCTGACTGCCCCCCTCCCATGTGTTCTCTGCTTCCCAACTCCCAGCTGATCAGCTGGGTCTTCTTTTGTTGACCTGAACACGAGAACGGAGCTGGAAAGCAGGTTCGTGGGGTGGGGAGAGAATGGGGATTTTACAGTATCCTTCCCCTGCCACACCCACCAAAACACACCTACCAAGCCACACCATGCCCACCAAGTCATGCCCACAGAACCAGTCGTAATAATTTTTGAAACACATACACATACACACACACACATATATCAATGCCTTTCTCAAAGACTGATATATTTTGTTACAGTATTATATAATTAGAAATGTGATGAATTGTGACCCATAAATACATACTTGAAAGGAACTCCCTAGATAAAATTAGATTTTGACAAAGGGATTCTTCTGCCCTTAATTATTATATGTTTTATTTTTAGTCTGGAAGGCTGTCAATATCCAGTGGTAGAAAAACCAGACATTTATCAAGAATGTTCTTTGAGTAGAAATATTCAAGTTCTCTTTCAGCTAGGAAAAGGAGGAGAGGGAAAAAAAGGACAGAAAACAAAGGGACATGCACTCCTAGTATCACCTCCACCCATCTCTGACTTGCCTATCATGCATTTATGAGAACTGGATGTATATCTGATGTGCTGAATCTCTTCTGTTCATGAAGACTCTCTGTGTAATGTACAACCTTATTTTATTTGATTTTTATTTATTTATTAGATTAGATGTATTATTATATTAGACCTTGGCTTTTCCACAAAAGAATGTTTATGCAATAAAAGATTGCACAGTAGCCATGAGGGCTGTTTACTGCCTTCAATACCTGATATAATAATCTGAGAAACAGAAAGGCACCCATGCTCAGTTTTTACATCCCAATTCTTTATGGCAACTGGTTGTCTACCCATGAAAGGAAAATACTAGGTAAGATCAGACTTAAATCTGTTTTGACAAGACTGGTCGGTTCTCCCACATTTTTCTCTGCTTTGGCTCCACCAAGAATTTCTTCAAGAAACAAAAGTTGGTACTGGGAAAGGTCCTGGAATAAAATGTTGTTTTATTCTCAGGGTAGGAAACAGAAAACATGTACATAACTTTATTCTAGTACAGGGTGTAGAGGCCTAGCAGTTAAGATGCTGGGCTTTGTCAACCAGAAGGTCAGCAGTTCAAGTACCATGTGATGAGGTGAGCTCCCTTTACTTGCTCCAGCTCCTGCCACCCTAGGCATGCAAATTTGAGTTGATAAATAGGGAACATATCAGTGTATAATCATGCTGACCACATAATCACGGAAGTGTCTTCAGACAACAATGCTAGGAAGTGGAGATTAGCACCATCTCCCTAGAATTGACATGACTGGACAGGGGAAATTATGATGACCCAGGGTGTATGGCACAAAGGCAACAAAGTCAGATAATCAGTAGGAGTCCCTTTATTAGCTCCAACTTTGCCCCCTATGTCCTGGTTACCTTCTAGGCTGGGGAAAAACTCTTCCAGGAACAGCCTTCGGCTACAGAGAATCAAGTCCAAAACATTGTCAACAAAAACTGTAGCTATAAGTCAAAATTTGGGTGCTTGGCAACCAACATGTTTTTACAATAGCTGCAGCATCCCACGGGTTATGGAATCACTACTTGCAACTTTCCCAGGATGCATCCAACAACAACAAAGTGAATGAGAGACGCCTGATTTGTTTAATGACCACATAAAATAGGATGTGATTAACAACTGTGTTACTTAGTCACAGATGCTCCAGTCCCAGTTATGGCAGTAAGTTGAGGACTAACCAGTGGTGGGATTCAAAATTTTTACTACTGGTTCTGTGGGTGTGGCTTGGTAGGTTTGGCAGGGGAAACATACTGTAAAATATCCATTTCCACCCAACTCCAGGGGAAGGATAGTGCAAAATCCCATTCCCTCCGCACCCCACTAACCTGCTTTCCAGGTCTTTTCTCCTATGCAAGGCAACCAAAGAAGACCTAACTGATCAGCTGGGACTCGGGAAGCAGAGAATAAATGGGAGCAGGGCCAGTCAGAGGTAGTTCTCCCAATTACTCAAAATTGCTGTTACCGGTTCTCCAAACTGGTTAGAACCTGCTGAATGCCACCTCTGGACTAACTATAAACCTGCTTTCCAGGGAATTCTGGGAATTGAAGTCCACACAACTTAAAAGTTCTCAAGGCTGAGAAACACTAATCTGGAAGATTCTTTTTTTTCCTTTAGATTTCCAATGTCCAAATTTCTAAGACCCAGCAGTTGCCCTCCGGATACTGCTACCTGAGTGAAAGCATTCTCAGTGCAGGCTCTCTCTGTGTCCTCATGTGTGACACTTGCCACTTTTTGTGCAACACAAAGACCCGTTTTATTATCTAGGCTTTTGGTTTAATTGGCATGGCTAATATGCTTATTGTGTCACTACAATCACTAGAACCAGCATGGTAGAGCATTTTCCCACTCTGGTGCCGTCCAGGTCGATTATAATTCTCCTCTTTGGCCATGCCACCTATGGATTATGGAATGGCAGTTCAATACATTTAGAAGTTGTCCATTTGTGGAAAGCCGAGCTAAAGAGGTTTGGGCTTTCTAAGCTCTGCTTAATGCCGAAGCTCTTAAGGTGGCCTTGGGCAAGTTGCCATGGCTTAGTATAATAAACTGTCTTGAAAACAAGGGTTGCTAGGCTGCAGCTAAGAGTTCATCCTCACATTCACCATCCTACCTATTGGAGAGAAATTCTGAATATCTGCTTTGCAAAGCAGGCAAAATTAAATGGAAGGCTGTAAGATGGGAGCTGACCAGAAAAGCCAAAATCGGGCAGAAAGCTGGCCAATTTCCCACTGCTACCATTAAAATGCAATCGTTGGTTCTCCAAATCACAGCCTGATGATGTAAAAAAAAGGCATGTTTTATGATAATAACCCTGTCTATCATTGTGATAAGGTACAAAAGTGGAGTAGATCCTTTGTGGATATGAAAGTTTAAGTTGGTTATCTATAACCGTCCCTTAATTCCAATTTCCAATGAGAAAGTGTGAATGAATGAATTTTGTGTTGCCTGCAGCAGTAATGCTTTTTGCCTTTGTAAAGTGGTTTTGGAGAAGATAATCAAAAGTTCAGATTGCTTTAAGTGTAGCTGTAGCAAATTACTCATAGGGAAGGAATGGCTATTTGCTCAAGCTAACTCCATGGGTAATGATGTAACGAACAAGAATATTCACTTCAGACTGATAATACAGTATAAAAAAGCTGTTGAGACTCTAGAAAAAGTGCAGAGAAGAGCAACCAGGGTGATTAGAGAACTGGAGACTGAAACATATGATGAACTGGGCATGAATAGTCTAGTGAAAAGAAGGATCAGAGTAGACATGATAGCAGTGTTCCAATGTTTGAGGAGCTCCCACAGAGAGGAGGAAGGGGTCAAGCTATTTTCTAAAGCATCCAAAGGCCAGACAAGGAATAATGGATGGAAACTGAACAAGGAGAGATTCAACATGGAAATAAGGAGGAATGTTCTGACAGTGAGAGCAATCAACCAATGGAACAGAAGTTGCCTTCAGAAGTTGTAGGAGCTTCATCACTGGAAGCTTTCAAGAAGAGACTGGACTGCCATCTGTCAAAAATGATGTAGGGTCTGGGAGGTGGTGGACTAGATGACCTACAAGATCCCTTCCAACTCTGTTAATCTGTAATAGGCTGCCTCTTTCCCCCTTAAATAGAGGCATTTGGTAAGATGCAACACAAACATAACCAACTTTTTGAAGACGGACAATACCTATGGTGAGAGGTGGGCTTTGCTAAAACTGCTGATTGGGGTACTGCAAATAATTAATGCTCATTAGGATGGTGAGCTCAGTAATGCAGTCTTATGATCTGCCAGGAGCTAGGCTAAGAGTAGTTGCTGATTTTACACTAGTAACCATTTTTTTTAAATCTCCAGCATATCATTTAAAAATTACAGATGGTCCTTGACTTGTGATCATAACTGAGCCCAGAACCTCTGTTGCTAAGTGAGTTTTGCCCCTTCTTTATGACCTTTCTTGCCACCATTGTTAAGTGAATCACTGCAGTTGATTAGTTAGTAACCCAGTTGTTAAGTGAATCTGGCTTCCCCATTGACATTGCTTGTCAAAAGGTCCCATAAGGTGATCACATGACAATGCGATAACTGTCGTAAATATGAATCAGTTGTCAGGCATCTGAATTTTGATCACATGACCATGGGTGTGTGCAATGGTCGTGAGTGTGAAAAATGGTCATAAGTCATTTTTTTCAATGGTGTTGTAACTTCGAAAGGTCATTAAATGAACTATTGTAAGTTGAAGACTACCTCTTCTCACCTACTCCAAACAAATCATACATTATGTCTCACTGCAATCCCATTCTTCTTCTGTGTCATGGCAGCTACTCTGTCTGAACCTCCCATTAAGTGAGTAGCCCAAAACATCTTCAGATTTTCTTTGGGTAAGCATAATTTGCCATCCACTCTACTTCACACTGGCTCTGCATACACATTCATCAACTTAAATATATACTCCTGGATAAAGAATTGAATGAGATGGCTGCAGGTTTTCTAGTCAACCCCCTGCTTAGGCAGGAAACCCGATACCAGGGGTGTCAAACTCGCATTGTAATGGCAGCGTCACATGACATACTGGGACTTTTTCCTCCTTCGCTAAACCAGGTGAGGGCGAGGCCAGCATGGGATGCATCTGGCCCAGGGCCTGCAAGTTTGACACCCCTGCCCTATACCATTGCAGACAAATGGTTATCCAATCTCTTCTTAAAAACTCCATTGTTGGAGCATTTACAACTTCTGGAGGCAAGTTGTTCCATTGATCAATTGTTCTAACTCCTGAGAATAATCTTAGTTCTAAGTAGCTTCTTTCCTTGATTAGTTTCCACCCATTGCTTCTCCTTCTGCCCTCAGATACTTTGGAGAATAGCTTGACTCTCTCTTCTTTGTGGCAGCCCCTGAGATATTGGAACACTTGTGATGACCCAGGATGTGACACAAAAATAACTAAGTCACAAAAGTAGAATAAATTCCCTTTAATGCCTCCAACTTGGCCCCAATATCCAAGTATCCTCGGCTGCATAACAAATTCTTCAAAAAACAGTCTGTGAAGGGCAGAAATGCAGTCCAAACCCAATGTAAAGATAATTAGAAATTTAGAAACCAACACAAACCACACTGAAGTAATTAACAAGGCAGGCCAGGATGATAAATTACAGACTTTCGAAGGATAATGCAGCACCCACAGTTGGGAGGACGCCAAAACCCAGATAAGGCTCCCTGGGCTCCAGAGGTCTTCCCATTTCCAGCCTTCTGGAGCTTCCAGGAGGCCTGTTTTTGCTGTCCCTGGGCCTCTGCATATGCTCTGCACTTACCTGCAATCCAAAACAAGACTGTGTGGGGACTCCTGGGAGTGGCAGGGTGGGGTGGATGGGCCAGCCAGGGGTGGAATTTGCTGGTTCGCCAAACTGTCTATAAAATTAACAGTCCATTCATCTGAACCGGTGCGAACCAGTAGCAGCCCACCCCTGGTTAATACCATATAAAAACCTTAAAATTCTTATCCATTCCCCACCATCCAGTCAGAGCTGAAAAAGCTTCTTGGATTAGAAGTGAAACATTTTCAAAGAAAAACCAGAAAGTCCAGTTGCTTCTTGTAAAAGCATCTTTGGGACAACCGTGACCAGATGACTGAGAATCTCCATAGACACTTAAAATCCTTAATATTGGATTTGCATTTTTTTAAACTCAGCAGAAATTGTTCATTCTGAGCAACAGAATCAAAACTTTCTCATGAATAAAGTGATTTAGACAATGTTATGCTCCAATTACTGCAGTGCCTGTTTGTAGTATCTTATTAGTTTAACTTGCTCCTATGTCCCTTTATAATGTGAGGGAATTCACTCTTGGAACATAACATTGTTCTTATATATTTGATACCGCTACCTTGACAGATTGAAAAATTGCCTTTTGGCCTTTCTATGGTGCTACTTATTAAACCCATGTGCCCATTTGATTTTGAGATCTATAAAGAAACACATACACACTATAATTTTTTTTAATATAGACAGGATATTACTTGATATCTTATGAGATAAGTCTGAAGAATGGCTAAAATGTTTACAAATGCTTTGTGGATTCTCCTCCAGTCCAGAAGAGAATTGATTTATCAAATTCATTGTGCAACTATACCATTATACAAAAAAAAGGAGAACTTTTTTCCCTCCCTATCAGGTATAGTTAGAAAGGAACGCTTGAGTTGATATTATGACCTGAGTTTGCAATGGGATCAAAAAAGGTCTAACAATCATATTGTCATATTGTCAGTGCAACAACTTTTATCATGATCAAGTCCATAGAAAGCACAAGATTAGAGGTATTTCATCCGACCAAATCCTGGAATTTTGGAAAATTATCCGTATTACACAGAAACATTTCCCACAGCAGCCAGGAACAATTGCTATGGCTTTGCCTCTGAATTATACCACTGCATCATAAACCACCTTTCTAGATTTGGCCTGGTTCCATGAGACCACATCACAATTTTCGCTCTTAATGATCTTATTTTGGACCATGAAAAATAACATGTGTAGACAGAACTTCCTGCTGGTAAAAGTAGGGGAAATCAGACTGGCATTTCGTAAATAATGTTTATTTCCAAATTCATAAATAGAGAGTAACAGTTGGAAGGGGCTTTGGAGGTCTTCTAGTCCTACCCTAAAAGAGCTTCTGTGGCACAGTAGTTAAAGTGCAATATTGCAAGCTACTTCTGCAGCCAGCTGCCTACAATTTGGCAGTTCAAATCCCACCAGGCTCAAGGTTGACTCAGCCTTTCATCCTTCCGAGGTGGNCACCAGGCTCAAGGTTGACTCAGCCTTTCATCCTTCCGAGGTGGGTAAAATGAGGACCCAGATTGTTGGGGGCAATAGGCTGAGTCTGTAAACCGCTTAGAGAGGGCTGTAAAGCTATAAAGCAGTATATAAGTCTAAGTGCTATTGCTATCCCGTGCTCAGGCAGGAAACCCTTTACCATGGGTGTCAAACTCAATCGCATCACATGACAAGAAGCATGTGGCTTTTGCCTTTGTGGAGCTGAGGGAGGCGTGGCCTGGGCTTGACACATCTGGCCCATGGGCTGCCAGTTTGACACCCCTGCACTATTTCAGACAACTTCTTCTTAAAACTTCCAGTTATGGGATAGCCTTGAAGGCCTATCAGATCTTTAGGAATCGTCAGTCCCATGAATTTGGACTTAATTAACTGCTCATGTTTAATTTTAATTTCCCCCCCTTTGTATTAATATACTTATACTTCCTTACTCACTCCAGCTAATAATAGTCGCAGCCAGCGATCGTTATACAAACATCAAGCTCAGGCAACATGGAAGTGAATATGATAGCTTATGCTTCCCGCTTGTGGTCATAACCTGTCATGCTGGGCATCAGATCTCCTTGACGTCTTGGCACAAGTAGTTTTCATCCAGAAATGGTGGTGTAAGCAGGGTTTTTTTTTTAAATCTTAACCAACAGTATATTTATAACAGCATTAGGGGTGCTGCTGCCATAAAATTCAGAGCTTGCTGTTTAACTCTTCTGATAGCCAGGCATGGAGGTGTCATGATGTGGGCGTTATTTATAGCTTCTCTCCATCTAATTTCTCCTCTCAGTAATAATGCAGTGATGAAATTGCATAGATAAGGGTGAATCCGTATAATTCAGGCTTTCCCATTTCCATTTCTAGAGTAACTGTCACTCAGCATTTATTTTTATTTTTATTTTTTGAAAATGTTCTGTACACTCTCCCAACTCCGAGGCCATTCAGTTTGTGAAACCCTTTGAGAGGAACATCCACCAAATTGTCTTTATGGGATGCAAAACAGAAGAGAGGTTGGCTAATACCACATTGTCCTTCTCCATTCTGCCATTACATGCATACAAGAGTTAAATCTGACCAGCCAGAGGCCAACTGTCTTTGATACTGTCCATGCTAATTACCATGATATTGTTTTCAAAGGTTCTGGAAAGTTCAATGCCTTTGATATATAGATACAGAGATAATGTAAATTCTTGCTCATGGTTCATCTCCCTTTCTTTTCTCTCCCTGCTTTTGACTACCTTGTGTCTCATTTTTTTTCCAGGCACCTGGTTTTGGATGTTTGCTGATGTTGGATAAATTAACATCGTATATTTTTGCTACCTTGAACCAAGTGGCTTGTGTGCTTGCTCGTATCTAGACATAGAGATGGACTGGGGTGTTTTGGGCACTTACTAAACAAATTACTCAAATTGGGTTTTATGCCATTGCAGTTACTCATTATTTCATTTTGAATTCACAATTTAGCTCAAATCCAAATGTGTATCTTGATTATCTTTTACATAATTTAATGTCAGCCCCATTACATAGACCAAACCAAGAAGCCAACTTCACCAGAAAGATAAGACTACTTTTATTAATATTAGCTGTAGTAATAGGATCTTGCAAACCTCATTATGTTTTCCTCCTTTCCTTGTTTGCACTCATGTGAATTAAGGGAGTGTCTGCCCGAATCCCTTGCTTATACCTTCTTCTCATTTTGTGCTCAAGCCATGTTTTCCCCTGGTTGCTGTGGTAATGCATCTGGCCTTTCTCTGTTGAAATTGTCTTCTTTACTCGCTACATCGGGGATGTCAAACTCAATTTCATTGAAGGCCGCATCAGGGTTGTGTTTGACCTCGGTGTGTGGGGGGGTATAGCCAGAGTGGGCGTGGCCAGCTCTATGTCACTCATCTAGGCTCTGTTTTCAGCCGCGATTGCCTCTTGCAGCCCTCTGCCAGTGAAAATGGAGCTGAGGGAGACTGTGTGCGGCCCGTCTGGGCTCCATTTTCGGCTGCAACGCCCTCCAGTCCTCTGGCAGTGAAAACGGAGCCCGGGAGGGCCACATGCGACCAATCGAGCTCCATTATCGGTGGCAGAGGCACCGCAGGCCAGTCCTTCACTGTTTCCAGATCTAAGCACCCTGTGGGCCGAATCTGGATTGTGGGCCTTGAGTTTAACACTCCTGCTCTGCATTTACAGTTTGTTGTCTTTTTGATTTCAGCATCAGTAGCCTGAGATTCCTACCTTTTATTTACAGGCAGAGAAAGTCACAATGTGTTTTCTCTTTTGCCTGCATATGTCATGCAGAGGCCATTTGCACTCCACAATGGCAAACCAATCTTCCATTCCATATTAAAAATAAATAAAACTATTGGTTGGTACCTTTCTTTAACCTTCTTTTTGAAGGCCATTGCTCGGTGATGGTACCTAAACAGAAATGTTCATTCTGAAGTGACATTATTCAGGGCAATGATTCCCAAGAACTAAAGGTATCCATACATTTTATCCTGCACTTCCCCTCCCATTCCCATGACTGCACAAGTTTACTATCCCATATTTTGTACAGGAGAGATGTTTGGTATTCCCAAAACTCTTTGAGTACCTTTGAGTACCTGTTTCTGTGTGTACAGCTGACATTTTGGTTCTTTTTTCATGAGTATTTATGGATTTTCTGTGAGGGAATGCAGCACTTCCATCTTGATTGTTAATGACCCCTCCGCACAAGAGCCAAGACCACTTAGTAGTCTCAGCTGAGGAGTTTTATTGCCAGCTGTTCCATCTAATTCTGCCTCGATCTGTCTTAAGCCTTTAGAGAGTGATATAAAGAGATAAGTGTATGCTTTTCACTCAGAAAAAAAACATATTGGGGCCTGCACAGAGGAGAACAACAAAATGCACAGGGTTCTGTTGGCACTCGTGAAAACAAGAAAGGGGAGGGATTTGCACACCTTACCTAACTTGTGCTATGATTGATCGATGGGGGACAGAAAGCGACATTTCAGCAGTGTTTGGGAGGGAATAATTGTCTCTCACTTACCCAGTCATCCTCCCGCTGTTCTTTATGAGCAGCGGATTATGGAAAAAAGCAACCTGCCATTGTTCCGCTGCCCCTTTCTGTTAAATGCTCACAAGTTTATTCTATATTTGTCTTGGTGGATTCTACAATAAGTACAGTACTGCAGGCTGGCACCGAGTCAAATTATCTTACTTTGGACATGTGTGAAGACCTAGTTCTATGGAAAGGGTTCTCTAATGCTGGGACAGGTAGAAAGAAAGAGAAGAGTAGGATGACCAGAAGCAAGGAGAGGGGTGGGCAAAGTTACAATAGTGATGGGTGAACTGTTAGAAGACCTGAAAGATCAGGTTGAGGAATAGAATGTCATGGAGGAATATCTATGTGGTTGCTAAGAGTTCACAACAACCTCATGGCATGTAATCGGTCAGTCAAAAACAAGCTGCCGTAACTTCTAAATAAAGGAAGAATTGAAGCTGGTCTTTTACGCTTTTCAATTCCTTTCTTTCCTTAGGAAAACAGAAAATCCACCCACACCCCCCCTTTTCCCTCCAGAATGAGTTCTTTCACTCTGTCACAGTGGAAGTTATTTTTCTAACTAGATGCCCTTCAAATGGGTTGGGTTACAAGTCCCTTCCGCATTAAAGAACCACAGGCAAGTTCACGCTTCATGTCTTCAGCCTTCACAAGGGGAGGGTCTGTTGGCATTTGAGGAGAGTTTCATCAAGAAAATCCATATCCCCGGCCTGAGATATATCACAAAGCTCATCTGCCCTATTTCTTGGGAGCAAAGAATAAAATGGAAATGACTAGGCTGCCTACATTAAGATGTCATCTATTCACTGCAGAGTTTATTAAATTGAAATATTAGGGTTGGAAACAGGCCTGATACATGGAATAATTTTTAAATGCTGAATTTCTGGATGCTGTCTGCAACTTGCTTTTGAGTAGAATTGGTGTGGACTGCATTGTTAGCTTTAAATTTTTATCTATAAAGTGTAGTAGTTGTAAACAACCGTTGAAAGTAACAATATAATTTTTCTAAAATTACATTCTGAGTCTAGAAAGGGCTTGTAATCATAACTAAGATGAAGAGAAGCCTCTCTATTTAAAATTAGAAATGAGAGCCCTCAAACTAAGTAAAAATGAATGAAATAAGTCAATAACTGTATTTTATTATCATCTGAGTATTGTGGATTTCTTCTCCAATGTGAGAAGAACTTCTTGAACCCATTTATAGGCAAAATATTCATAGGGTACCATTGATTTTAGTGGGGTTATTGTAAAAATAAGCATAACTGACAATAGATGTACTGTTGCAAATCCTGCTATTTCTTAACAGTATGCAGTCAACATGTTGCCACTACTAGATGGGAGGGGGGGAACATAGCTGTCAATATTAAGTGAAGGGAAACCAGGAAACTATACTAGGATGTTACTAAATTGATTTTAAAAACAACAACAGTAACCCCTTTTTTTTCTTGTGTAGTTCCTTGAAACAACTTTCCAATGAAAACCTGCACACAATGTGGTGCGAAAAAAAAAACTGTTTAGGAGTTCATTCACAAATGTAATAGGACTCAAATCTACTCCTGATTTGATTTCAGTTTTTAATTCCTTGATCAACCCAGGCTTTTGAATTTGTCAGTGCTTCCAGTATGTACGGGAAGGTAGTTAAAAAAATTAAAATTGATGATACTAACGGCTGATTAGTATTGGATCTTAGTCTTCACAAGAAGGAGAAGTCGGACAAGTGGCGATGGAGAACAGAAGTTGTGCTACGTGGCAAACATCTACACAAGCACTCCATGGTTTGGAGTAGCTGTTGGCTGTACTGTTATTTCTGTGGTTAGATTGTAGTTTTGTTGTAGTTCCTGGCAATGTTAGCCTTCTTGAATTTTAAAAACTACACAGCCTGCTTGCTGATTAATTTTTTACTCCTTTTCTAGTCCATGAATTCAGCTTTGTCATTAGCTCAGAGTGTTGTTTTTGCTGTTGTTTCTTCAAATATATTGTGATCTTGCAAATACATGGTAATAAATTGACAGATTGCTTTGCTATACCTTTGCACTGAATTTCAGATTTAGTTTTGTAAACAGACTGGGAATTGGAAGGTTTCCAGCTTTCCATGGGTTTGTTCAAATAGATCTATTTATGTTTCCTTATTGGAAATTTGTATGGAATAATTCAATCACAAATGTTTGTACATATATCAGCTTAGTTTTTGGAATATAAAAAAAAATCACGCACATGGTATCGAAGATAGAACATAATTCCCAATTAGGCAAATTATACTTTTCCAGTAGGAGGAAAAATTGTATTTAGACAAGTGTCAGCATGGAAGCTAATGATACATGTCAGCAGAATCAATACATTTCCATATTGAAAGAAAATCATCAAGCAGTTCAAGATTGCTAACAGATCCCTGAGATTCAAAAAGAACCCCAATATCCTGATCTTTATCTGCCTTTTTTCTCAAGTATTATGAAGAAAATCTTCTGTGGTCCTTAAGAATTTTATGATTTGATGGCCCAGAATGAAAAAATAATAATAATAATTGTCTCAGGTTAATCTACAAACAACTGCTGGTTATTGGATTAACAAAAAAAATGTTTTAGACAAGGATTTTTAACTCCCTGATTCGGTGAAGTTCAATGGATTATTTCTGAAAATCAGAGTATGCGGGAATAACACTGGCCAAAAGAAAGTAAATGTTGTCTGAGTGACAGATGAGCAGAAAGAAAGCCCGTGGTGATGACTTAGGTTCCTGCAGTGGCAATGGCATAAAACCAAATGGGATTATAACAAAGCATTGGTGTGGGTTCATCAATAAATTTGGGTAGTGATTTAAAGAATGACGAAGCCTAGTTTTACTTTGATCAATGACACGGTTTATGGGTGACTCATCTCTATTTGAGAAGGATATGTGGAACAAGGTGCTGAGAAGTCGCCCAGATGAGTCTGCAGGTTTTCTTTCTGATAGGTTGCCTGAATTTGCTTGGTTTAGTCATTTGGGTAGAGCGAAAAGGGATGAGAAAGGCAGTATCATATGATGTAATTGGGATTCTTTTGAGAGTTGAAACCTGAGGAGGTAGGTGAGGTTCTCTGGAATTGTGAGTCAATAAACCCACGGTTTTCTTGACTTTTCCAGGATTCTTGGTGCGGCATGTGTTGTTGGATTCAAGTGTTGGTTGTTATTTCCTTGGTAGAGAGCATTGTGCCACCTCCCTTCAAAGAGGCAGAGTATTCCTGAAGATACCATCATTCAATATGGCCAGATTTATCGACCTGTAGTGCAGATGTTGAAAAGATGGTGGAAATTCATCTGCAGAAAACCCTAGAAGAGATGGATTATGTAGGTCCTTTTTTCAGTCAGAGTTCAGGACCAGCCTGGTTGCTCTCCTTGGTGACCTTTATTGGGACTAGATGAGAGGAGTGCACCTCATCTGGAACGTTGAGACCTCTTGTGGACTTCTATTCTTCTGGACTACCACCAAGCGTCAGAAATAGGAAGCCCTGATTTGTTAGAGGCTCTGCTCTCTGAAAGGGCAGCTTTAGCTAGAAGATGTGGAGAATACATGGCTGTGCTCTTAAGTGCTCCAATGTATGTTCTTGAGTGTTCTGTTATCTATATGAAATACAAGGAAAGATCACCCGTTGTTTCACTAAGCCAAGTAGAGATGCTACAGAGGTCTTGAAGTACTACTTGAAGGTACTACTTGAGAGTGCTAAATCCTACTGCTAAACATCATAACTATCTAGAAACATTGGCCTTAGTGGTTGCTCACTCCCCTAAAGAGCTGATCCGCAGTTTCTCTATAACCCTGGACATGTAGTTTATGAAAGAGCATCAGATGGAAACTATCATTAATGTGGTCTTTGCCTGCTTTTGGTTTCACCACCTTGGGATTGGACTACTGCAATATGCCAACATGAAGCTGCCCTTGTAGGTAGCTTGACAATTGTGAGTGGTAACAACCTAGTTTGTAGAATACTATAAAAATAGCAATAGCACTTATATACCACTTCATAGTGCTTTACAGCTTTCTCTAAGCAGTTTATA
This sequence comes from Laticauda laticaudata, assembly GCA_004320025.1. NCBI lineage: Eukaryota > Metazoa > Chordata > Lepidosauria > Squamata > Elapidae > Laticauda > Laticauda laticaudata. Next base: position 14,124 of record BHFT01027479.1, read on the forward strand.
GAGTCAGCATATTGTCCCAACAATCTGGTCCTTATTTTACTGACCTTGAAAGGATGGAAGGCTAAGTCAGTCTTCAGCTGGTCATGATCGAACTGCTGGCAGTCAGCAGAATAAGCTTGCAATGCTGTATTCTAACCACTACACCACCATGACTCTTAGCACTCGCATTAAAGTTGCTGCACAGCCTACTGGTTGATTTTCAGCCCTAGTTCAAGGAAGATCATCTACAAAGCCCTAGGTGCAGTGGCACCAAAATTATCAGTACTGCCTTGCCAAGCATAGTCCTAGGGCAAGCATTGATCTATCCAATTGCTCTAAACATTGAGAGGGGGCTGGCCTAAGAATCTCCCTTCCTTGTGAAGTGAGAGGAGTGAGGGTTAGAAGAAAGGCCTGTCCTGTAAGGAGTCTCACTTTGTGGACCATGCTGTCCTCCAGAGCAGGGGTCTCCAAGCCAGCTGAGGAATTCTGGGAGCTGAAACCCACAAGTCTTGAAGTTGTCAAGGCTGGAGACCCCTGTCCCAGAGGTATGCTTGATCCTGAACCTACTTGCAATTTGGAAGAGCCTTAAAATAATTTCATTCCCATGAGTCTTTGGCTTGTGGACTGACTGGGAACAGCCATCTGGCTGTAGTACTGCGAACTGTTTATTGTGTTTTGGTAGTTTTGTGGGTTTATTTGTACTCTGCTTGCTGTGGCACCATTTGGAGCCTTCTGATTGGGGCAGTTTAAAATATTGTCGAATACATAAAATGACCAGAAAGCTTTCAATTTGAAGCTCTTGCTATGCAACTTTAATTAAATTATTTGGCACCATAAAACTTACCCAAATAAAAAAAGGATTGGAACTGAAAAACTGTGACCTCTTCAGCCTCTAGTTCAGAAAGCAATATGATAAACAGCTTTCCCTTCATTTCCTTGTGATAGGGGTGTCAAACGCAAGACCTATGGGCTAGATTTGACCTGCAGAGTGCCCATGGGGCCACCCTGGAAACAGTGAAAATGGAGCTCAGGAGGGCGGTATGCCCATTTTCGCTGGCAGAGCTATGGGCCACCACAGGCGCCCCTGACATGAGTGGTGTCGAGCTGGCCATGCCCACCCCAGCCACACCCATCCCATCTCCCCCCCAGGTCAAACCCAACACTGATGCAGCCCTCAATGAAATCCAGTTTGACACTCCTGCCTTATGGGTTTGTCATAGCATCCAATGTTATTTTGGCATACTTCTTACCTAATTCTTTCTCTGATCCTGGCAATTCTGTGAAATACTAATTCCTTTAGTTATCCACTTTATCTATCTGCATTTTAATGCAGACAACATGACTTGATCTATTTTACATTTTTTTCTGACCTAAGTTCTGACTTTTTAATCAATAGTATCAGTCTAGTCTTCTAGCTTAAACAGAAGTCTTTTTTATAGTCCCTATTAAAGATAGCAAAAAACGACAGTAGCTTAGTGCTAGGCCATGTACTTTGAATGCTAACATCCTAGGTTCCATTCCTTGCATTATCTGATTAAAATGGTGCCAGATAGTCTATAGATATTTGTTTTATTAAGTGTAAGTAGCCAGTGCAATATTTTTCTCTATTAGGCATCTCTTTAAAGGATGGATTTTGAATTGGTCCCTACCACTAATCTGCCATTTTATCCAGGAAAAAAAACAGCTTCACCCTTAGGTCTGTTCATTCTCCCTTCACAAAGAAACTCCTGTTTTATTTCTTTTGCTAACTTATTTTATTTTAAACCTATATAGCCATCCATGTTTTCACAACTCTTGGGTGTTCCAAAACGGTAAAAGCAACAAATTTCCCCCAAAACAATCAGAATAAAAAAACGATGAAACATAGCTGTTCATAAAAACTGATGACATCCCAAGGCAACATACTGCCATACATTCACATACAAGCTTACTTATCAAGCCTCATCTGACTGCAGCATTTGTGGGAAGGGTCAGTTCTTCAAGGCTTTCTGGAAAGCAAGGAGTATGGAGGTTTCTTTTTTACTAGGTCTCTGGTTGAGGGTTATTCCTCAGGGCACAGCAGCTATGAAGAAGGCACACTTCCTCGGTCCCACTAGAACAAGAGTGTCAAACATGATTTCAATGAGGGCCACATCAAGGTTGATCTTAGGGGGCTGGGTGGGCATGGCCAGCTTGACTTCACTCATGTTGGGGGCGCCTATTGAGTGATGTACACTACAGAGTTGTTTGATGTACAGATTTGCCTACAGAGCTTGAGTGCTCTGCCAGCGAATACAGACTCCTGAGCTCCATTTTTGCCTGCGAGGGCTTTCTGCAACCCTCTGCCAGCGAAAACAGAGCTTGGGAGTGCCCCATGCAGACCTCCCAACTTCTGTTTTTGGCTATGATGGCCTCCTGCAACCCTCTGCCAGCGAAAACGGAGCTCAGGAGTGTCCCATGCAGCCCTCCCGAGCTCTGTTTTCACTGGCAGAGGCATTGCGATCCGGTCCTTTGTTGTTTCCAGAGTGGCCCCGTTGGCCAGATATAAGCACACCACAGGCTGGATTTGGCCCCCAGGCCTTGTGTTTGTCACCCCTGCACTAGATAATGAAGTTTCAGTGGATCTTGCTATCTGAGGTGGTGGGTCAGACAGTTGCTCTCAAGGAGAGGCAATCCCACAAGTAGCTTGGTCCAATGCTGCTTAGGGCGTTCAAAAACCCAAAAGAACCTTGAATTAAACCCAGAAAGAAACTGAATTCTGGAGAAGCTCATGTAACAGCAGAGTATTATAGGCATCCAGAACCACACTCACTGCCACACATATTTTGGATCAGTTGCAGCTTCTGCATGGCCTTTAGAGGCATCCTTATGAAGAGCACATTTCAAAATCCAATCAGGTGGAGTGACCACAGCATAAACACTATCATCCATCGTTGCAGTAGAAAGTTTTCTCATGTAGCTTTCTTGTGCCTTTGCCATGTTGTAGTAGGAAAACAAATACATCAGATTCCTTTAAACTGCATACTTATTACTTGATTCAGATGGCACAGTATGTTAATAGTAGCATACCAAGCCCTGAGAAATGTGTGAAGACATGAGTTCTAAATGAAGAAAGTTTACACACTATTTATTGGAGTGGATGGCACACATCCATAAAGTAATGTCAGTGAATCTTAAGAACCTGACTGCACCATATTGGCTATTTTAAGCATTTTTATAAAGAGTTCATTTTAGAAAGAAATAAAAATGGGGAGAATTATTGTGAAATATATTTTTTTTTGTTTGAGACAGGACTACCAGACCTTCTCTTCCAGGGCTGCGGAACAGTTTGGTCTTTAAACTGAACAGTTGTATATACCGTATATACTGCATACCTGAGAATATGCTTTACTTATAAATTACATAAAAATTCTCTTAGTTAAACCAGCAAGAGCCTTCTTCAGCCTGGAACGTATTAAATACCTCAACTTTTCAGCCCACATAGTCATTCTTGATGGACTTTTGGAGAATTCAAGTGAGAGGCTACATTTGGAGAGCAAATAGATTTAGTAAGGCTGAAAAACAATAGCTAATCAATGTTTCTCAATCTTGACCACTTGAAGATGTGTGCATTTCAACTTTCAGAATTCCCAGCCAGCATGAAAAGAAAAAGAAAAGAAACCAGGTGCAATATATTCTTTTTCTTTTCCATCCAAATACATCTCATGTTTTTATAGCATATTTCTTTGCCCTTTGCTGCTTGATGCACTTTTCAGGATGGGGCAAGGTAAAAGTCTTTAATATGCCTTCCTGTGGCACTGCTACTGAGAACAGAAATAGAGCTAGAAGGAGAAATTTATTATGTATGATTTCTTCCTTAGAGAGGCTTCTCATTACTTTGAGATAATAAACAATAAGAGATTTAAGAGAGATTCTGATTCAAATAAGCATGACCTCTCATATTACCTGTGACTTTTGGACTTTCTCTCCCAAATTTATATTCATAAACTATGAGGTTATTTTAGTTAAGGATTTGAGAAATTGTCAAACTAAACTGGTTTCGACCACATATTGATTCTAATACATTATCTGGAAGAAAGTGAAATTAGAGCAGGGAGAACAATTTATCAGGACTATGAAGATGGTGCAAAGCATGTTAGTATTAAAGCCATCACCATTTTGGAAATCTGCTGCAGATTATATCCAGATTTCCATGTATATACGTTCACTTAGGTCTTGGATATACAAAAGAAACTGGCTGGAGTTTAAAAAAATAAACGACAAGTATGAGTGACAAATCAAGAGAATGGCCTGGAAAATATTTTGTTATTGGATCTACAAAAAAGATTTGTTAAGCCTTGGAAACTGCAATGGAATAAAAAAATATTTAAGTGAAATCAAATCCAATAACAATATTTGTATGAGCTAAAGATTAAGTTGTTATAAGTAAAAGAAATGAATTGGTTTATTGGGTCAAAGTTAAAATTCATATGTATCTGTGTGTGTGTGTGTGAGTGTGTGTGTGTGTGTGTGTGTGTATATATATTCGGGTATTATCCCACGTCATTGTAGTTCTGTTAAAGTTGTAGCAACGTTTCAGCAGAATCTCATCTGCATCCATCAAGCTTCTGTGTGGATGTGTGTCTCACAGGTTCCTTCTGTTTTCAAATTTGAGGCTGGTCTATTTCTGATTGGCTGTTAGCCTGGGTCTGTGTTCATTGGACTTGGAGTTGATTGATTGGTGTTTCTGGTTTCTTTGTCTGTTTTTTGTGGCTTTGACTGGCTGGCAACACTCTGTTCTTGTGTTTGGAGGCTTTCAATGCAGCTTGGCTCCGTGTGAAAGGACGGCTGCTATTCATCAGCAAGCTGCTATTTCATTAGCAAGCTGGGTTTCACCTGGGTGCCTGGTGGGGGGGTGTTTGAGTTGGAGAGTATCAGAGGGAGTCTGTTTGTGCCCAGGTGTTTTGCCTGGCCTGTGGTGTGGAGATCTTTCTATTTGAAGAGTGCAGGCTTTCCAAATGATTGACAGTCTGCTGGAATCATCTCTTCTATTCATGGCTGTCAGGTCTTTTTTTTTTCAATCTCTACTGCTTCTTCTCTGATGATTCCTGTGGCTGGGGTTTTCTATAGTGGCTAGGGTTTTGGTGCCAATTGAAGTTGATGTTGTGACCCTGTGGTTTTTCATGTGTTGGACTAAGTGAGGAAGGTGTGTTCCAGCTTTTTTACTGCAATTTTTTGTGTTCAGTCTAGGCCGGGTACTTATTCTTCTATTGTCCTGTCCAATGTATGTGGCCGGGCATGATGCACAGGGAATTTTCCGTATATGCCTTGGTTTCCAGGTCAATTTTTGTCCTTTGGGGTTCCTCAGGATGCTGCTATCTATTTGTCTGTTTTGAAGGCAGTCTTGATGTGATGCCTGTGTAGTATCGTTACCTGATTTTATCTGTAGTACCTTTATGTAGGGCAAGACAGCTGTTCCCATAGGTCTGTTGGTCTTCTTAGGTCTCTGTTACTGTCTTGGTGTGTTTTTGTGTAATCAAGCTGGTTGATTTTGCTTTTTGTGGAAGCCATGGGCTGTCAATACCTTGCACAACTTTAACAAGACTACAATGAGCTTACAACTTAACAGAACTACAATGACGTTGGGATTAATACCCGAAGGAAAGCTAAACGACACAAATGTAAGTACCCCGCGAGAGCTTAAAAAAAAAATATATATATATATTATATATATATAATATATATATATATATATATATATATATATATATATATTTTTCTGTACTCTGAGAAAGCACAGAGCTGAGAAACAAGCCCTGAAGATGATAAATGAAGACTTCATCGGAAACGTTGCCCTAGATACTTCAATTCTCACGTGGGAGAAAACCCGAATAACCGAGATCCATATATATATATTTATATATATTATATATATATATAATATATATATATATATAATATATATATATATATTATATTATATATATATTATAGTGTGTGTGTGTGTGTGACATTGTACTTGTTTCATGAAAGGTTGGAAATACTTTTTACATATTTCTTTTTCATTTTTTTCTTCCATTTTTTATTATTTCTTTATTCTAGTTTTTAGACTGTATTAGTTTTTACTATTCCTAATCAAAATTATTAATAAAATTATGATACCAAAGAAAAGGGAAAAGTTGCAATGTAGGTAAAATTAGTTCTTTCTTCTTTAAACTGCTACTACTCTATGATTCATGATAGAGGAAAGTTGCTTTGCTTATGGGAAACTATGCAAGTTGCAAAAATAAATTTAAAATAATTTTTAAAATATAGTTATGTATTAAACTAATCCTACTTGTAAAGTGGAAACTTGTGTACTATGTTATAGCATAATCTTAATTGTTTTAACTTGAATGTAGGTTTGATTATCATGTTTGTTTGTTTGTAAAATGATATATTTTGTCTTTCTTCCATTTTTTTAATATAACAAATCACCTAATGAGTTTCCATTGTTGAAGTGGGTTGAACCTAGCCTCTTCTGATCTTATATCTTTACATTATACCATATTATATTTGAGGTCTTCATTTCATGCAAGCTCACCATAAGCCATTTCCCTGGATCCTTGTGGAGGAAAGGAAAAAAAAAACAGAATTGTTTCCTTTTCTAGCTGGTAACCCCAATTGTATGTATGATAAACAACTAAACCATTACAAGCTTCTACTATCTTTTTATTTCTACTATTGAAGCTGTATAAGGCTATTTAGCTTCACAGAGGTTAATAACATTTAGAATGCAGATACTTAAGGAGTATTTGAAGGCTTTCAACCTTTCTTTTCCATTTGACTAAATTGTATAGATCAACACATTGAAAGCCTGAGCGCTGCCATTTGTTAAAACTCAGGTTGATTTGTTTAGACCGAAGATAATTACCGAACTAGACAGAGGAAAGTCTCTCAGATTCTTTTCTGTGTCTGAGAACAATGGCTGTTTTTGTAAATACAAGCCTAAATTGGAATTTAAGATCTGATGGAAGCAAAGAGTAGAAATCAGTGTTTCTCGTGGAATTACAGAGAAAATTGGATTCTCCTTTAAACTGGAATTGGAACACCAGTGAAAATCTCCCATTGCAACTGGAAATTATCAGTGGGAGTGCTGAGTCCTCTTCTAAGCACACATACTGAGGTAAAATTAAGTTGCAGATCTTTCCAAAGTGAAATTGTATAATTTTAAGAGCTTGTGGGAGAGGGACATATGATCCGCAGCAGTCAAAACCATACATTGCTTTACTTCCTCATAATTCTTTGAAGTGAGAGGTATTACGGTTTGAATCCTACCATGGGGCCCTCATCTAGGTAACAGATTTAAGGTGTCATGAAAGGGCAGCCAATGGGTAGTTATTTATTAGAGTTTTATTGCCAGAAATGGGGTAAGAATGTTTGGGGGATTTTCTAGCTCATGTGCCAGAAAAAACTTGGCTAACTGTTGTAGCTCTTGCTTTGATTGGATTGGATAGGCATTCCCATTCCTGTTCTGCCTCGGGCAGAAAAAAAAGTTATAAACCAGTCCTTGTAAAACAGATAACTCTTCTACTTGGGTATTTATATAGCCTCTCCTTCCTTCCATCCTCCTGTCTTCTCCCAACAAGCACAGATATTTAAGCAAGAAATCTTTTGTCTGAGACATGAGTGGGCAGTTTTCTACTAAAGTCTCTTCCAAGTTCTAAACTGATGTGAGGGTTTCTTTTAATGTTTAATCCAATGAATATGCTTAAAACATTAACCTTACCTTAGTTTCCAAAGGGAGAAAAAAGTAACACACTGGAGAAAATTCTGGAAAGTCCCAGGCCAGTGCACTTATAGGATGCATTTTTGTGCAGCTTTTTATACCAACAGAAGCACCACAAAATGATATCCACCTTGCTTTCATCTTAATGTACTAATACATACGGCCAGTCTTTGATTTACAACCATTTTTGAAGTTACAACAGCACTGAAAAAAGGGGCTTTTGACCGTTTTCTCACTTACGAATGTGGGAGCATCTCCATGGTCACATGGATCAAAATTCAGATGATTGACAATTTACCCATATTTATGACAGTGATCACCTTTTGCGACCTTCTGACAAGCAAAGTCAATGGAGAAGCCAGATTTCACTTAGTGAGGGTGTTATTAACTCAGGAATGCAGGAATATCAGTGTTTCATTTAACAACGGTGGCAAGTAAAGGATGTACATGGGGCAAAACTCACTTAACAATGGAGATGTTGGGCTCAGTTGTGGTTGTCCATCAAGGATTAACTGTAGTAGGGAACTTTCAATACATACTAATCTTTAGGCTAGTGAGAATGTAAAGCAACTGTCCTGGTCCATACATGGACAACATTCTAATAGCCTTTCAGCAAAGTTTGAAATTTTCTTTAGATTTCTGTTTTACCAACATAAATTTATTAAAAACAAAGCTATTATTTCAAAGTAACACTGGCATTTCATATAAAGAAGTGGCATTGCAAGGGCTGGTGAAAAGATCTCAACAAGAATGAAACAAATAAAATGGGTTTTGAATAAAAGGTGGAAGAATTAAGCAAATATTTAAAGAATATCTCTTGAAAAGGAAAGAAGTGTCCTTAGTAGGGGTTGGGAAAGTTCAAAAAAGTCAGATTGATGGCTGTGACTGTTTATCAAATGTTGCTCCGACAGAATTGTGATATCATGGTTATGTATAGTTTAGTTTACTTTATTGTCATTGCACTTCGTACAATGAAATTAAATACCATCTTCAGTGCAATATACAGCCGAATTCAAAAGAGCTACTGCCCTGGGATGGAAGCTGTTTTTCAGCCTATTTGTCCTTGTTTTTATTATTCTGTTCTGTCTGCCAGAGGGTAATAATTCAAAAAAAGGGTTCCCAGGATGAGATGGATCTTTGAGAATATTTTGAACTTTCTGAAGGCAGCGGGAGCTATAAAAAGCTCTTCCAAAGAGGGGAGAGGGCAACCCATGATCTTCTGGGCAATGACATTAACCCTCTGGAGTGCTTTCCTATCTGCCCCTGTGCAATGGCACACCATACAAAGGTGCAGTAAATTAAAATATTCTCTATGGTGCAGCAGTAGAAGGTCACCAGCAGTTTTTCATTCGATTGTTGTTTTCTGAAAAGTCTCAGGTAGTTGTGGCCACCATTTCAACTTTTTAAAAACTTCTTCCTGCATCTCTCCCCACAACCATCCTTACATAAGGTCGGAATCGTGAGGGGTCAGGCTATACCTATAAGTGGGGTATGCTATTACTGCAGGAGGCCAGATGTGTATCTCTTGAATTTAATCTGCTGTTGTGTGTAAAACATTGTGCCTGCAGAAGGAAAGTAGATTTTCGTTGTTATTAGTAAAAGCAGCTACAGCTCTCATTGTCAAGGCTGGGCAAATTATAATAAATGTCAAAGCGAAGAAATCTGTAAATAGCATTTCAATGAATATGTCAGAAACCAGATATCTACAGTGTTGCCTGCTTGGCTCTTACCTTGCCCATCCCAGTTATTTGGCTACACTTTGGGGCAAAATAAATTGGTTTGTTGGTACTGTATCCTAGTTATCCTAGTTCTTGATTTGAGGGATTATTTTTTCTCCCCAAGAGCACCAGCAGGCAAAAAGAAAAATGAAAAAAGACACAGGTACATCTGAGAAACAGATTAAACAGTTTCTACTTGAAGAACAATGATTAACACCAAGGAGAGAATGTATTCCTGCATTTGGAAAGTTACGTTTATATTTTCGTGATTGTTTCCCAAAAGGATGGGCAGTTTTTCTTGTAATTGTGGGGTAGCCCAGCTAGGAATGCCTCCAGACATGCTGTTTTTTCCAGTTCTAGTATTTGGGGGCTGCAGATTAGGATAATAAGGACATCAGAGCTTAAAGCATCATCTTGTGTGTTAAAGAATCTTGATGCATCTCTCTTCCATGCTGATAAGGATGATGCTAGCTATTTCAGGATAAGTATGAAGATTTCCCAATAATGTTAGATTTAAATATATGTGCTTGTTGAAGCGCAAGTACATTCTCAATAAGTAAAATAAATGCTGGTGTATTTTTCAAGGAACATGCCAGCTGCTGTCCTTGTGATGTTCTAATGTCCACCAAGATATTAAGTTTAGTTTAGTGTGCAGGGAAGCCAATCCTTTCTGAATGGCTGAACTGTAAAGTATAAGAGATTTAGTATTGAATAGAATAGAGTAGAGTAGAGTAGCATAGAATAGAATAGAATAGAATTAGAATTAGAATTAGAATTAGAATAGAATAGAATAGAATGGGAATAGAATGGGAATAGAATAGAATTAGAATTAGAATTAGAATTAGAATTAGAATAGAATAGAAAACTGGGAATGGGAATAGAATAGAATTAGAATAGAATAGAATTAGAATAGAATAGAATTAGAATAGAATAGAATAGAATAGAATTAGAATATAATAGAATAGAATAGAAAAATGGGAATGGGAATAGAATAGAATAAAATAGAATAGAATAGAACAGAACAGAATAACAGAGTTGGAAGGAACCTTGGAGGTCTTCTAGTCCAACCCCCTGCTTAGGCAGGAAACCCTGCACCACTTCAGACAAATGTTTATCCAACATCTTTTTTAAAACTTCCAGTGTTGGAGCATTCACAACTTCTGGAGGCAAGTCGTTCCACTGATTAATTGTTCTAACTGTCAGGAAATTTCTCCTTAGTTCTAAGTTGTTTCTCGCCTTGATTAGTTTCCACCCATTGCTTCTTGTCCTGCCCTGAGGTGCTTTGGAGAATAGCTTGACTCCCTCTTCTTTGTGGCAGCCCCTGAGTTATTGGAACACTGCTATCATGTCTCCCTTAGTCCTTCTTTTCATCAGACTAGATATACCCAGTTCCTGCAACCATTCTTCATATAGTTTAGCTTCCAGTTCGCTAATCATATTTGTTGCTCTTCTCTGCACTCTTTCTAGAGTCTCAACATCTTTTTTACGTCGTAGCGACCAAAACTGGATGCAGTATTTATGGGATGTTAGTTTCTTTCCTGAGAGATCAGGTTCAAAGTGATATCTAAAACAGGAAGCACTTAATCACAAAAGTATATTAATTATACCAAGGCTTACTTGAGAACCAACCAGGTGATGCATTTGTATGAATGTACATAGTCCTTGTAATGACACATAAAGGGTTTTATGAATGATTTTAGAGATTTCTGGCTGGTTGACTGACTGGCCTTAACGATAGGAAAATTGTGTTGAGGAAGCAACAAGTAGAAATGGAGAGAATCAATCTTGAAGCTTTTCACTGCTGAGGATGGAGTTGCCCAGGTAATAGTAAAAAAAAGAGATTGATGGTTTGAGTATGTAGATAATTATTGAATGAAAGAGTTCAGTCAAGAGAGATTCTGACCTGAAGAAGAACAGCAAATGGATGATTGCCACTTAATTGGTATCCAATGTCAGCTGGGTCATTGGAACACATGAGACAGAAAACATCACAAGTCCTTTTTTCCTCCATTCCTGTGGAATACTTGTTGTGAAAATACCAGAAAAATCAACAACATAGCTCATAACTTGCTGGTGCTTTTCATGGCACCCTGTCTGGAGCAACTCTCTTATTTCATCTCTTTTGGTCTGGTGTGGGGATGGGGTGGGGTTGGGTTGGATAGAGCCATCAAAGAAGAGACAAGGAGGGATGCTTTCAAAGATTAACATAAATAGATTAAAGAATAATTGCTCTGGACCTCCAGGCTCCACTATTCATCAATGCCTCTTCATTGAAAAGCCTAGAGAGAGGCAGTAATTTAGTTATTCAGGCATTTAAGCAAAAACTGCTTTGTCAAAGGACATTTAAGAGTTTAATCTGAAGTTCCACTCACGGGTAAATCTTTCTCTGGTTTGCAGAAGAGAAGATGGTAAAAGCAGGAAAGTAAGGAATATCCTTTCATTAGTTCTAGGTTGACAGAAGAAGAGAAATGATCTATGTTTTAAATATAGGAAAGCAATGTTCCATCTTTTTAGTCTGATGGAGAAATTTACTTACAATAAAATATTGGAACATAGAAGTGACTAAGGACTCTAGGGGAAAAAAAGGTGCACGTGTTCTACCTATTTGATCTTATTGATTGACTGAATCATTCGAATTCATTAAATGTGTGTCCCAAACTTTCTTCCAAGAATCTAGGTGTGAACTAGCTCCCAAAAGGTTTTATATGGCCATGAACTTTTGTTTGCCAAGTTGGGTTCATCATGCTAACAGTACCATTGCTGGCCCTCTTCGTATCCTTGTTCTGAATTGGCTCCAGGTTTACACTTGCACGGGAGAGCCCTATTGAACTCAAGAGATATAACTTCGCCATTATATCTTTCATATTTTGCTTCAAATATGATTGTCTGGAGCCTTCCCTTTCTTTTTGGAAGGGATAATCCGGATGTAAACTCCATCTGTACATTTCAGTTCATGGCTTTGCTCACTTCCTAAGATATGATTTTCTAGTATGTTTTGTAAGAGTCTACTCTAGAAACAAATTCAATGGAATTCAGTGGACTTTATTCTAAGGTAAATCAGTAGAGAATTACAATGTATTTATTTAGGGAAATGCTTGTTTGCTTGGAGGCAGAGGTGTTATTCAGCAGGTTCTGGCCAGTTCTAAAGAACCGGTAACGGAAATTATGAGTAGTTCAGAGAACCAGCAAATCCCACCTCTGACTGGAGATTTTACAGTATCCTTCCCCTGCCACGCCACCAAGCCATGCCCACAGAACCAGTAAAAAAAAAAAAAAAAAATTGAATCCCACCACTGCTTGTACCTATTTTTCTTTCCAACCTGTCCGTGATATCAATGCATTAAGGAATGTACTGTTAAAGTATATTTATCTGATTTTAAGACTCCCTGTTGTTCCAGATATTTGGGTGTTAGCATTTCCTATAGGAAGACAGTGATTAGCTTTTATGTTAGGGAAAAAAACTTCTGCCGTTAATCCAGTATTTCTCCTTTACTGTGGAATTGATTTTAGGAAAACTGCTGATCAGAAGTATGTAGCATTGTTCTATTTACAAACATTGCTTACACATTATCTTGATTTTGACTTTCCCTCATTTTTTGGGTTTAATATATACTTGTTTCATACCTCCTATGCTTCACCAAGAATACTGTACCCGAAACCCTCAAATTTAAGAAGCCCTTCATTATTTCAGGTACATCCCTCTTAAGTGAATATAAAAACTTTCTAAATCCCGAAGCTTATGGCAACCGTTTTCCAAATCCGTAAAGAACTATTTGCATAATACTCCATGACATTTGTATTTGAGTTATTTATGACAAAAGGCATCATTTGAATTCGTAGAGCCTGGGATGGGGAAAAAGCTGCCATTAAGGGGAGCAGCACTCATCTAAATGGCTGCACTGGAAATGAATTAATCACCCGTGTGAAGACACTCTGGATGCATCAAAATGTTGAGGCATTATGAAGCTAGTCCTATGTCTGGATCTCTAATGAAGGGGAATAATCATAGCACATTTTCTTGTTGACAGCTCTGACGGCTTCACGTGTAAAGGGTCTGTGGCAGGGATGGGATTCAACATTTTTAACAACTGGTTCTGTGGGCATGGCTTAGGTGGTGGGCGTGGCTTGGTGGTCATGTGATTGGGTTGACATAGCTTGGTGGTCATGTTATTGGCTGGGTGTGGCCAACTCAATATCACTCACATCGAAGCACACATATCCTCCCCTGGCCTCTCATGACTGTGGGGATGCTGCAACAGTCGTAAGTGTGAAAAAGGGTCAAAAGTCACTTTTCAGTGCCATTGTAATTTTGCATGGTCACTCCACACAAGCAAAGTACCAGCAAAGGAGGGGAATAAACTCCAGAGACATTCCAGAGACAAGAAGTCCAGTCCTGCCAAGAATGTAATAAGGATTAATGGAGAGGCAGTTTCTGTGAGCAACACCAGAATGTTTCTTTCCTGCCTTCCTTACAGGATTAGGCCAGTAATTTCTTCTAACAACCGGTTCTTCAAACTGCTTAAAATGTTAACAAGCGGTTCTAGCAAATAGGTGCAAACTGGTAGAATCCCACCCCTGGTCTGTGGTAAGTCTAAGCTACAGAGATTATGTGGAACTCTTTACATATAGTATTAACGCAAAATTTTGTAATACTTTGCCTTCTGCCTTTGACTGCTTTGCATACATCTCCAATTGCTTAGCTTTCTAATTCACACCCATTGGGCATGTGCTGACATGTGACTTGCCGAGCCAGTCCATAACATTTTCTTTCTCTGACCTCCCAGTCACACCTCCTGCCATTGCATTTTGTCTCTATGCTTCAGTTTTTGCCATTTGCCTCAGGAACCGAAAAGAACACACAACTTCCAGGGAATGCATGGTTGTTGTTGTTTTTTTCTTCAGCTGATGTTGTTCTCTTTGCCCAGAACAACCCCAGTTCCCAATGCTTTCTCAAATACATACGCACCTCTTATTTGCAATAGATGGAAAACTTTGATTTTATACCATGGGGGGAATTTGCTTCCTGCTGGCATAAACAAATTTGGAGGAAGGGAGGAATGTTAAAGCCTCCATTTTCCCATTCCATTAAACTATTTTGTGAAGTTCTGTGATAAAAAAAAAATTGCATCAATTCTATTGGTCAGAATGAATGATGCTGACTGGATCATCAGATTTCATCTGGGTTCCCATCCTGTTGGATTCAGGATCTGTACTATTAAACAGTATCCTTCTCCAGTTCTTTAAACCTAGTCAGTCATAGGCATCTTATGCCTTTTATCCAGAGTTATGGAGGGTTGGACTTAAAGACAGCTGAGTGTGCTCAGTTTTGATGCTTGAACCTGTAATCACAATTAACATGAAAGTAAATCCTTGTTGGCTTTAATTAGAGATTTATTTCTAGGTAAATATGAATAGGATGGGGCTTTAGTATAAATCTTCTCATTAATTTCATCTATAGCACCAACAATGTTTTGAGTTCCCATCTACTGAATCCTATGGTGTGCATATCATAAGCAAAGTTAATTTATCCCAGCTGAACTTGTCACCAGAATAGTGTGCGGTGGAACCAAGTCCTTGATACACTTGTGAAAGTGCAACCTCGTTCATTGTAGTATCAGTGACAAGGAATATTTAAAAAAAAATACATTGCAATATAGCGCGAGGGTTAAGAAGCTGGATTTGGAACAGGATCACCCAGCCACAATCCTGCCTGCATGTGAGTCAGTTGTAGTCTGTTCCACTGTTGTGAAGTAAGCCAATGTGTCATGGTATGTGGGAATGACCATAAGAGATGAGACTTAGCCAAGGGAATAATTAAATAAAAGGCAGCCTACAGCAGGAAAGTGGGTGGACAAATGATTCAGAAGGGACCATCCTGGTTTTGGAGGGTGAAAAGGGGAAGCATTTGCTCAAGGCATGGATATATATAACATTTATGTGCCTCTGCCATCCTAATTCCCTATAGACTTATCAGTGGAGGGATTCAAATTTTTTTACGACTGGTTCTATGAGTGTGGTTTGGTGGGCATAGCAGGGAAAGGATATTGTAAAATCTCCATTCCCTCCCCACTCCAGGGGGAAGGTTACTGCAAAATCCCCTTCCCTCCCCACCCCACTAACCTGCTTTCCAGCTCCGTTCTCCTGTGCAGGGCAACAAAAGAAGATCCAGCCAATCAGCTGGGACTCAGGAGGCAGAGAATAGATGGGGGTGGGACCAGTCAGAGGTGGGAGTTGCCGGTTCTCCAAACTCCTCAAAATTCCACTACTGGTTTTCCAGGACTGGTCAGAACCTGCTAAGACTTACACAGTCTGTTAATTTGATTCAAATGATTTTACTACTGGTTCTGTGGGCGTGGCTTGGTGGACATGGCAGGGGAAGGATATTGTAAAATCTCCAGTCAGAGGTGGTATTTGCTGGTTCTCTGAACTACTCAAAGTTTCCTCTACCGGTTCTCCAAGACAGGTCAGAAACTGCTGAATACCACCTCTGATCCGGATACAGTGCAGCCATATTTAAGTTGCCACAAACCACAGTCAGCTACAGAAATAGCCCTGCCAACTGCCAGAGGGAGCAACATGTTGGGGGAAAGAGGAAAAAAGAGGAAACAGGGAATCTGTAAAGAAATGTGTGCTTTAGCAGTTACCTTTTCATCTTCACTTCCAATCACCAGTTGAAGGAGCTCTGCACACTGACCACTCAGAACTAACCAGTCTTGCAACATTTGCCAGTTGGTTTTGAACTTCTGTCCCTTTGCTGTCCTTCTCTGACCCATGGTGAGAGCCCAATAGGTTCAGCCCTTCATAACAGATTTACATGTGACCCTTGCATAGCTTGCCTGGAGTAAAAAAGAAGGAAAGGACCAGGAACAGAAGGGAACAACTGCTGGGTCATGTCTACATATCTGGCCTGCACTTAACTCCCTTGTTCCCATCCCATAGATATTGCAAGGCAATTGTAAGTGAGAAACTAGGCCCATGTAGTTTGTTAGTGTGTAAGGAAAATGCTGAGTTGGAAAACTGTTTTGACATGAAAGGCTTCCTACAGCCCTCTCCTCTGTTGTCAGTGAAAGTTGTGGAGAAATCTCATGCACAGCCTTTGTCAAAGCAACTTTGCTGAGTCTGTTCCTCTGGTGTCCCATCCAAGAGCATGGAAGATTGGGTTGTCTCCTCCTATTGAGAACACAGATTCCCTCCCAGCCTTCTTTTCTTCCCCTTTTCTTTTGGAGCTGGGTGTGTGTGTGCTTCCCCCTCTCACAAAAATGTATAAGTGTTGCCTTGATCCACATTCCTCTTTACAGGGAGATAAAGATCCTGTCTGGCGCCTGGGTTTCAAATCTGCTGCTTGATTATCTGCAGACGCCCTGGTAGGAGAGCCTGAGGCAATAGATAAAGAGAGAAGGAAAGCATTCTTCAGCCCAAAGCCACAGCAGCCAGCCTCTTGTTCCCATGGCCTGTTGGCTCTGCTTACTAGGGCAAGACAAAACCCTATCAGGATATATTAATGTTGCTGCCGCCGCCACCACCACAACCACCAAAGGATGGGATGGAGAGGAGGAGGTTAACCTCATCTAAGGGGAGTATTACTGTCTATCTTCCTCAGGGCAGGCAGGAGAGAGACAAGGTCCAAAGAATAAGAGGAGAGGGAGAAGGTAGGACTAGAAAGAAAGAGCACTAATTCTGAGGAAGGCCAGACAAAATGAATGCATGTAATTGATGCACTTTTTCTAGGCATTTTCTCTAGAGTTTTCAAGTAAAAAAAAGTTTGGAATGAAGAGGTAAGGAAAGTGTAATAGGGTCCCAATTCCCCCCCCCCCCAACAGTACCTTCCCTGATGGGATGATNCCCCCCCCCCCCAACAGTACCTTCCCTGATGGGATGATACTAATTAGAGTTAGCTGCTATACTTGGTGCAACACTTGAATCTTGTTGAGTTATAAGCAGCCTTCAAGTGTGTTCCCTCCCTCTTTTGATGTATCTTTAAGGCGGGGGTGTCCAACCTTGGCAACTTTAGTCTTGTGGACTTCAACTCCCAGAATTCCCTAGCTCAGGGGTCTCCAATCTTGGCAACTTTAAGACTTGTGGACTTCAACTCCCAGAATTCCCTAGCCCAGGGGTCTCCAACCTTGGCAACTATAAGACTTATGGACTTCAATTCCCAAAAGTCCACAAGTTTTAAAGTTGCCAAGGTTGGAGACCCCTGCCCTAGCCAGTATATTCATGAATCTTAAAGTTGCCATGATTGGACACCTCTGATTTAATGGGAGAATCCTGCTGGCAAATCAATTGTCTCAGGAAGGCAAAATAAGAGAGGTTTTGAAATAGTCTGGTGCTCCTCCGTTCACACAAGGTTTATGAAGGGGGAGCCTGGTGAAACCTACCCAACCAGTTAGCAGTCTTGTGGGTTTGATTTATTTTCCTTTGAAGTCTCTCCAAAATGTCTTTGAGACTTTCTGTGATTTCTCCTTCTCTTGCCTGACTTTAATATGATTAGTCCTGTTCCAAACATCTCCAGTCTAGTACTTGCCAGACTTGTTTGAAATTTCCAAAATCCACCAGTGAGCTTGGTGAAGGCCTGGTGCCAGAGATTTTGGGAAATGTAGCCCAACACAGCTGGAAGGTACCAGCCTGGGGGAGGCTGATCTAGCCACCTTATGCCCCTTGGGCAAGATCATAAATGTGACAAAAATGGTACAGTTTCCAAGGTAGTGGGGAAGAAGTGGAATCAAAAGTCTGATTCGTTAATGTATAGGGTTTTTTAATCAATGAAGCATCAATGAAATTTGAGACATGCAAGTGATCCCTGTTGCTCTTCAATTGCTCCATCTATTTTCTTCATTTCTTCCAAGGAGTTCAAGTTTGGCTTAATAAGTCTTACAAAACCATGAGTTCTAGTCCCACCTTAGCCATAAAAGCCAGACTGCTGACTTTGGGTCAGTCGCTTTGTCTCAGTCCAACTCACCTCACAGTTGTTGTGGGGAAAATAGGAGCAGGAAAGTGTGTTGGGTATGTTCATCACCTTGAATTATTTGTAAAAATAAAGGCAGCATGTGAATAAAATGAATGAATGAATGAATGAATGAATGAATGAATGAATGAGTAAGTCTAGAGCAAGTTGGACAATGTCCCTTGGATTGGGGACATTGCAACTTGCTTGCCATTGCAAGGGGTAGGCTGATTTGACTCTTTTCATTTTGTTGTGTTTGTTTTTTAATGGTGAGGATGGAAGCAAGAAATTTCTAAGTGGTCAACTCTTCCTAGTTTCACCCATGACCCCAGATAGATAAATGTATGCCAAGATGACTATATCTATGGGTCATTTTAAGGAAGATTAAGAGTGGAAGGAGGAAAAAAGACATGTTAAGACTTCCGGTTTGCAGGGCTTCGGCGGCAGCAGGAATCCACAATCGTGCATGGTTTCTGCTTGCGCTCACCGCTGGAGTGCCCTGAGCCAGCCGGCTTCGGGGCTAAAGCCACCCCATAGAGGTGGCTGAAGATAGGGGAGACCTGGCTGGGTTCAAGAGCAGCCACATCTCCTCTCCTCAGCTGGCTTAACTCCCTTTTCCGAAGGCGGTAAGAGCGGCTGTCAGAAATGGCCACCACAAAGAAGAACTCACCCGGAAAAGAATGTGCAGGAGGAAGCTAAGAGGTGAAAGTTTTGGCAGACTGGGATAAGAAGCAACATTCAAGATTTCCTGGAATTTAAATTTTAAAAAAAGATACATCGCTCCCATAGAAGATCTAGAGGTGGCGAATGAAAGTGAAAAGGGAAAGTTTGTTTTTTTCTCACTCTCCTTCCTTACGGTGACAGCAGATGAATGAGAAATTGGAAAAATCCGCTTTGGCCATCACCGCAGGTAATTAAATTGGAAAATTAAAGTCAAGGGGACAATAAAGATTTCTGATCACTGAAAAAACTTTTTTTTCTTTGCTGTAAGTGGGAAGGGAGAGGAAAAGAACATAATAGATAAGATTTGGCTGGAAGAGACTGCTTGGAATCTAAGAGATTAAAACTAAATTGTAACAAGACTTCTAAAAGATACATTTTAATTTGGTACTCTTATAACTGAATTGGCAACCCCAGGAAGAAGAAAGTGAAAAAAGAAGAAAGTTGTTAAAACAAAACAGCTTGTGTGTATTTGGACTACTTAGTGACTTTGGGACTCTTGGAAATTATATATTAAAAAACATTTGGGTGGTTGGTTTAAAAAAAGTTCTACAATGGCATCTCTTGTGGATTGAACTGAAAATGGAATTCAAAAAATATAACAGAAGAGGAACAAGAAGGGAAGGTCTCTTTTTGGCTCCGTTTTTCCATTTTTTAGAAATGATGATTTCTACTTATGAGAAACTACAAGAACAAGAAGATTGGGACAAAAACAAGCCCTCTTTAATGAAACAAGTAACTTATCTGGGAAGAAAGGGGAAAGGGGGGAAAGAGAATGGAGAATTTAAGACCCAAAAAAAAACCAGAAAAGGGAAAATAAGGTGAAAAGTAGATATAATGTTAGAAAGAAACAGAAAAGAGGAATACAAAAGAGGGAAATGCAGATGAAGAGACAATCGGGTAAAAAGGTAGAGTGGAAGAAGCAAGGGAGGAAGGAGGGAGAGAAAGTTATAAAGGTTTGAAATAAGTTTGTAAAAGAACAGAACTTATTTAGAGCCCAATGGGTAAAAAATATAACTGAAAAAGAGATTCTGTAAAAGTACATAAGACTGCATTGTTGTATTTGTATTAGAAATAATGTTAGAAAATTTGGAACAACTTCATGATTATAAAATCGGGATAAAATATTCAATGTAATTTTGTGAAAATCCTCTTCTTTTTTGAACAAAAATAAACGAATTTTAAGAGAATTGAATTAAGAAGGAATGGGAAACATTTTAATTACACAATGTCTTACAAAATATAAGTGAAATGGGGGGGAAGTAACTATGCAAGATTTATAAGTGTTCCCATAGAAGCATGATACTTATTTGAAAAGGAATGTATAAAATGTTTAAGTTAAATGAATATTAATTTTAATGATAGAGTTCAACTGGTATTGGATTGTTGTTTTAATTATATTATATATTTATAATTTTTTTCTTTTTTTAAATATAGTGTGTAGCTTCAGAATGTACTAAGCAGGAATCCGAATGAAAATTATGTATTATTTTAAATGTTAAATTTAGGGGAAAGCTTTAAAGGCGTCATACTCCAATCAATGATTAACAGGAGAAATTTTGTGTTAATGAGAAAAGATAATAGACAGCTGAAACAGGACAGGCAAAGGATATAACTATAATTGATTTAAATTGAGATGAAATAAATAAAATAGAATTAAGAGAGTGAAAGAAGGGGAGAAGCTATATAGAAAATGTAGAATGGTATATAAGATATGGAATAGTATATAAAAGTGAGCATGAACTTGAATTTATGTCTGTATAACCTGGGATCAAGCTGCTTTCAAAAAAGATGTTTTATGTTTTTATGTTATGTGTTTTGTTTGTATATGTTTGCTTTTTAAAAATCAATAAAATTTTTCGGGAAAAAAAAGTGGAAGCAGAAATAGTAGATTGCAATTTGCCACCAAGTTTTGAATAAAATTGGCTGATAATTCCATATAAAATGCAGGGGGGACTTAATGGAACCATTTGGACATACATACATACATATAGAAGAAAAGCAGGCAGAACTAGCAGGTAGAATTAAGGACATCATCAGTTAAGAATCCCTGTGTTCTCACAAGTCATCCAACTTCCATTGACTCTTATATGGCAACAATTTAGTGTTGAACTTTAGTTGACTGGATTCTTGTGTATAAATAAATCTTGAATAAATCTTCTATGCTGCAACTTTACCAAGGGTCCCAATTCTTTGTGCCTAACAATAAGTTGCCCAATCCTTTCCCTATGTAGAAGTTATCTAGTTTATGCATTGAGCTAAACACTGTCTACTAAAATATGATTTTTTTTAATCAATTACTGTTCAATTATATAAACTCTTGTTCCAAGTTTTAAGTCATGGTTTGCAAACCTCAGTCCACACAATGTAGATTTACATATTGCCTGAAGGCAAAAACAAAGCAAACCAAATTGTGGCAAAGTGCAAACTGTATTCCAAAGCTGAAAAAGTACTGTAGCTGCTTTCAATATCACAAGGAACAACTTGGAAGATTAATGCGGGAAATGATCACGAGGCACCCCAATCAAGTCAAATATAATGCCATTATCATCAAAGAAATTGGGAAGTTGCTTTTCGTAAGCCTTGATTCCAATTTTGGAGCTGTAAAGTCAATAATACATCTGGGGTAAGTGGATGGAAGGCCCTGACAGCAAGTCTTAGGCCATCTGTGTCTTCCTTATACCATCTGTTGTGAGGCAAACTCTTCATCCAAGCTGGGAATCCTTCTGAGACTTGATCCATTAGTCTTTGAAATCCCTAAAGTCCTTCCAGCTAAGGGGACCACTTTATTTTGTTCCCTCCCTGTGTTGGTTTGGATTCTAAATTAGATGTTGGGGTAGTTGGATTCTAAATATTTCTAATAACATGAATTGAGCTTTGCACACCCTCCATTTGCACAAGTGGAGCTTCAGGCATGAGCACAAACGTCTTCCACTCAGATACAGATTAACAGAGTTGGAAGGGACCTTGTAGGTCATCTAGTCCAACCCCATAAGCAGGAGACCCTATGCCATTTCTGACAGATTGCACTCCAGTCTCTTCACCAAAGCTTCCAGTAATAAAGCTCCCACGACTTCCAAAGGCAAATTCTGTTCCATTGGTAGATTGCTCTCACTGTCAGAAAATTTATCCTTATTTCTAGGTTGAATCTCTCCTTGTTCAGTTTCCATCCATTATTCTTTTTCTGGCCTTCAGGTGCCTTAGAAAATAGCTTGACCCCTTCCTCTCTGTGGCAGCCCCTCAAATATTGGAAGACTGCTATCATGTCTCCCCTGGTCCTTCTCCAGAGTAACCATGCCCAGTTCCTGCAACCTCTCATCATATGTTTTAGAGCCTCCAGTCCCCTAATCATTTTGCTTGTTCTTCTCTTGCATTCTTTCTAGAGTCTCAACATCTTTTTTATCGTGTGGTGACCAAAACTGGATGCAGCATTCTAGTGTAGCAGTTACATTTGGGTTTAAACCATTATAATTCTAGTCAAAAATATGCTGCTGTGACTTAAAAGTACGGACAGTCCCAAAATATTGTTTACTCATTGCAAACATTGTTCACTCTTTAGTGCTTATAGTTTGTGATGATGGCTCATTTTTTCCCATAATTTTCTAATAGCTTTCCTGCCTAACAAACTATTCAGACATCTATTTACTTTGGAAACTTCACATAGTGTAACTTCCCCTGTGACATTGTCTTTACACTCTTATCATACTCAGAACATGTCATTTGTGAGCTTAAATTATACCCTGTTCTTGCGTTCTATCTCGTATGCATGGAAGTCTTATTCACAAGATTTGCACAGTGCTATCTAAGAGAAAAACCTGATGGTAAGATAAACTCTCCACTGAGTCAAGTTAAATTGCTGGTGACTACTGTATAGGCATCCTGGAGTTGTTTTAGCAACTGGACTGATCTCATTTGCTACTGTACTGTTGCTTCTAGGATATTATTTTCAACTGTCTTTTCTAGTTTACAGTCGAGGATAGTATTCCCCATCTTTTTAGCTCTATGGACTGGAAGTGATGGTGTTGGAGGAGGGGCAGGAAGAGGGGATGGTTTCGCATGTGCACCAGCTGCTTGTGCGAATGGAGTTTTGTGTGCTAGCTTGGCACTTGCATCGCCCAATTCTCAAGGGGGCACAGACCAGTATCGGGCCATGGACCAGGAGTTGGGGACCCCTGGTGTAGGGTTATATTATAGTCTCCCATCCAAGTATTGGCAATGAATCAGGAGGTATGATGATCAAATCTAGCATTCTGTTAGAATAGAATAGAATAGAATAGAATAGAATAGAATAGAGTTAGAATTAGAATTAGAATTAGAATTAGAATTAGAATTAGAATTAGAATTAGAATTAGAATTAGAATTAGAATTAGNGACACACAAGCAATTTGTCTTGATGCAAATGCTCTCAGTGTACATAAAAGAAAAGATACATTCATCAAGAGTCAAGAATCATCAGGTACAACACTTAAAGATAGTCATCGGGTACAATAAGCAATCAAATCATACCAGAAAACAGTCAATATAAATCGTAAGGATACAAGTGACAAAGTTACAGTCATAAAGTCACAGATGGGAGGGGAGGGGTGATAAGGAGTGATGAGAAGATTAATAGTAATAGTAGTGCAGACTTTGTAAATAGTTGGACAGTATTGAAGGAATTATTTGTTTAGCAGAGTGATGGCATTCAGGAAAAAAACTGTCCTTGTGCCTGGTTGTTCTGATGTGCAGTGCTCCATAGCGTCGTTTTGAGGGAAGGAGTTGAAACTATTCCTATGGTGCCATATTGACACTTATGAGAAACTACAGAAACAGAATATCTGTGGATGAGATATGATGGACATATCTAGCAGTTTTGTTTAGCCTTGACATCTCTGAATCTGTCTCAACATCTTTAACAGTAATGATATCTTGCTGTGTCCTCTTAGTCATCTTCTCTGAAGCTTTAGACTTCGATTGGGAGTAGATGATTTCTTTGTTCAATTTATTTTAGGTTATCATCAGATTGCTATTCTGTTGTCTTTAGTTTGTAAGCATCTTATTAATCATAACGTCCTGCAAAGAAATGGCCTCTTTCATATAAGAAGCATTTGTGAAGGCCGGTCATTCCATTTGTACCATGCAAAGCATTAGGTTTCTAATGCTTTGAATGAGTTCCATCAAGGGAGCCTAATGCACATTCACAATTTTTTTTAAAAAGAAGTCGCTTTCCCCTTGCAACAAGAAGTTCATGCTATCCCTTCCTGCATTGTTGCCAAAAGAATTTCGGACCATACGGTCTAATTTAAAAAGAAAAAATGTTGAACATACTATTCAAATAGTATGTCCAGACTCTCTTATCACCATAAAGAAAACAGCAGCTATTCAAACTCTTTCCCAGACACATATTGGAGATGGAAAAATGGTAACAACTCTAATAATTTCTCTTTCTTCTGTTCTTGCTTGCTGCATAAATCTTCACAATCTCCAAGAGCAGTGCTGAAGCCCTTAGTGTCATTCTCTGTTTCAAAATATTGCCCGAGTCCATCTGGACTCCATTGTCAAGATAGAATCCTTTTATCCCTTGCAAATCTGGGATCCTAACAGATCAAGGAAAATGTCTTTAATATAACTAGCCATAATGTATGTTTTCTCATTTCTGGTATATTTTCCACAACACTTTCTGATTTCAGTGTTTGATTCTGTGCCCTGAACTGAATATTAGAGAGATACAGGCCCTCCATTCCTAGAAAGTATTTAAAAATGATTTTTTTAAAAAAACATATGGTTGCCTACAGCAGATGTTAGGTACTATGGGCAGCTATGGGTCAGGAGCCAAAGAGATTATGGTCCTTTGATTGCCTGCTTGCATATCTCTTTTTCCTTTTTCTGGCAGAAAAAAACTGCCTTCAATTGAGGACCTGTATACTGCATGAATCAAAAAGAGGACTGTGAAAGTATCTACAGACCCCTCACATCCCAGACATAAACTGTTTCAATTCCTTTCTTCAAAATGACACGGTAGGGCACTGCACACCAGAACCACTAGACACAAGGATAGTTTTTCCCCGAATGCCATCACTCTGCTAAACAAATAATTCCCTCAACAACTATGTCCAACTATTTACAAAGTCTGCACTAATGTTACTATGAATCTTATCATCACTCCTTATCACCCATCCCCTCCCACTTGTGACTGTATGACTGTAACTTTGTCGCTTGTATCCTTACAATCTATATGGACTGTTTCCTAGTATGATTTGATTGCTTATTGTACCCTATGACTATCTTTAAGTGTTGTACCTGATGATTCTTGACTCTTGACAAATGTCTCTTTTCTTCTATGTACACTGAGAGCATTTGCATCAAGGCAAATTCCTTGTTTGTCCAATCACACTTGGTCAATAAAGAACACTATTCTATTCATAAAGTTCCATAAAGCCACTACTTGAAAAACAAAAAACTGCTGACAAGCTTCTGGGTCTCTTAAATATTTCCCCTTAGTAGTGGTTCTGTCTGGACTCCCAGCTAAGACTCTTCCTACACCGTAAAAAAGCATCCCATCTTGTACTGCTTTTTAATGAATAACAAAAAGAAGACAAAAAAAGAGCCAAACCCAAAAACAATTGTGATAGCGAAAGTGATACATACATTTTCAAAGAGAAGAAGAAAATCACGTAACTACCTTGTTATACTTTGAGAGGATTTAAGCTGCATCCATCATGGATTTGCAGCAACATTCCCATTTGTAAACAAACATAAAATAAGGTCTCTCATCTTCCCAAAAGTAAAAAGGAGAAACAATAGAGAAGATTGGCTGGGCTCCACATTCACCTCTCTGATTTCAGTTTGTTATGTGAATCTCAGACCTGGAATCCATATTCATGTCAAGAAATTCTGGTGATTGGTTTTTTTTCCCATTGGATATTTTCTGAAACTCGTGGAAAGCTCAGATAGGAACTGATGGGTTGTTGGCTTCCAAGATTGTTTCTTGGCCTGTGTAAAGACCTCCTGTAAAAAAATGAGCCTTTCCTTTATAAAGATGTCAATGTAGGCCAAGGGTCTTCAAAGTAGCAAGTTTAAGACTTGTAGACTTCAACTCCCAGAATTCCTGAGCAAACATGACTAGAGGAGGAATTCTGGGAGTTGAAGTTGATAAGTCTTAAACTTCCTAAGTTTGAAGAGCCCTGATCTAGCCTCTAGAGAAGGGGTTTCCAAGCTTGGCACTTTAAGTACTTGTGGACTTCAACTCCCAGAATTTCTCAACCAACCTTGCTTTAGAGAAAACAAAGTCTCAGATTCCATGAAGAAGCTGACTGGCAGATCAGTTTCAGATATCCCAGTCCAAAACCATTGAATCTGATGCAGTACCCCAAGGGAACAATTGCTAGAAGTGCAGCTTCAGGAGGAAATGATTTGGGAATATCATCTGATTGCAATTCTGAAGGTTTTATGGAAGAATGATTTGATCCACATGTGAAAGTAATACTGATAGTCTCTGTGGAGTTGTTTTTTTATTGCCGGTTCTTCATGAATTAAAGAAATGTTGACCAAATTAAAAATGCTGAGGACATCGGGAGTGATTCTTGGTTTTTTTCCACCCAAAGGAGTTATGTAAAAGGAATCAGTATTCTGTCTATCCCAACATAATAAGAATTTATTATAATTTTCCAAAAATGGAATGAAATGAGATAAAATTTGATGTTGAGGGAGAAGCGATCAAAAAGAATTTTTTTTAAAAAATAGCCTAGATCAGGCTGGGGATTTTGGGGTATGTGATTTCCCCCCCCCCCCCCTNTTTCCCCCCCCCCCCACTGCATCCTTATGAATGAGGTCCTTGGCTTAAAATGTTGCTTACTCCTCCATTTTAAGCTGTCTCTTCCTTCTTTCTTGGGTTCCTGATTCAGAACAGAGCACACACAGTCATGCTGTGCTTCCCAGCGTGTAGACAGTAACACAGAGAGATGAAATGTGTTGAGAGATGCATACATGCAGATGGGTGTATAAAGAGAGGGGGGGGGAGCCACCTACAATGAGTTGGATATAGTTCCAGAAAAGTGATCCTGAATGTATTCTCTACTTTGTAAAAGTATTTGCTATCCAAATGTATGCCGTCGTGGTATTTGACAATTTCAGTATAATTCAAATCATGAGCCCTCTTTTAAAGCCCATCGGCATCATGGAATTTATTTTTAATTTGCTAAGCAAAGCGAATGACTTTTTGCATGTCCATAATCTCCACTATAACTAAGTCTTTTTTGCATTGGCATTGATTTCGTCTCATATGCACTGAGGATGCATTCCATTGCCTGGTGCATAAGGCCAAGCAGTTTACATTGGGCCATGCAGCCCATTTAATCCACACTAAAATGCATTAGGAGGGGATGTTTCTTGTCACAGGGCAAATAATTGTGGCTATAGGGAAATAGCTTGGAAAGGAATACATCCTATGTAATCAAATTCTCTCCAGAAAGCAAAGAGATACACTTAATTGTTATTTTCTTTAGCCACAGATCAGAAAAGTCCTCTTGGTCCATTTTTTTTTTTTTTGGCACCTTCTATGTTTGAATGCAGAGCATCCTATTCAATATTGGAAAAGTAATTTTTGTGCTGAGCAATGAAAACTGCTGTGACATGGTGATTGCTCTCTCTCTCTCTCCCTCCCTCTCTCCCTCTTTCTCTCTTTCTCTCTCTCTATCTGTATACTTTGGGGTTGTTGTGAGTCATATTCCACCCATTGAAAACTAACTAGATAATCAGCCCGCCCAAGACTGTGCATGTATTTTGCAGAAGCATGTTTCTCTCTCTGTACAGCTTTATTTAAAGATGTAACACCTTTAAATCTTTTAAGTAAAAAGTCTGCAGCTGTAACCAATGTTTGCATACAAGATACACTGAATCAAGATGCTTTTAAAAACATCCTTTCTGTTCATAGTGGCTTAGCAGAGACATCTTAGTGCCACTGCCTCTCCGCGCTGTATACCGAGGGCTATTTTAATAAAAAATTTTAATGTCTGCATTACAATGATAAAGGAAACTAAAATCTGAAATTAGATTAGTTCTTTCTAATTATAGTTGAGCTCAGAGCTCTGGCTTCTATGTATACAAATGAGAGGAAGGGAGGCTGAGAAGATGGAGCATCTAATCACAAACAGATTTCTGAATCTATTTGAGGGTTTTACGATCTTGTAGGTAATTACAACAGACAGCCTTCATTTATTTCTCTTGCATCAGGAGAGGAGACAACCAAAAGCAAAAGCACAGAATCCCAAAATCCTGCTATTGCATTTAAGTTTATTACTTAATAACTTGACTCGGCGGCTCGTAACTTCACGACATATGAAAATTGGAAGCGGGCAAATAATAATCGTAAAAATTGTTTGCATTGAAAGAGAACTGTCTGGATTGACGCTTGAGGTTCTGTTTGTTCCTGTTGCTCAAGTTAATATAGGGATATTATTATGCATGGAAGCTTCTCGGTTATAGGGGTAGGAAGCTATGCATTATCCACATTGGCTCTTGCCTCTTAGGCTCGAGTCCAGAGGTGGGCTGCTGAGGGTTTGAAGGGTTCGGGAGATCATCTAGCTTCTGCACAATTTGGAGAATCCCCAAATCCCACTCGACCTGTCTACCCCCATCCCACCCCTCCCAGGAGTCCCCAGGTGGACCATTTTGGATGCAGGTAAGTGCAGGATGCGTGCAGAGGCTCAGGGAGGGCAAAAAACGGGCAGTTCGGGAAGGCCAGAGACAGGCCCATTTCCAGCTTCCAGAGAACCTCCGCACCTCAGGGAGGCCATTTTTGCCCTCCCGGAGGCTCAAAGAAAGCCTCCAGAGCCCAGGGAGGGCAAAAACACCCTCCCTTGTGGTGGTACAGGTGGACAACTAGGCCATACCTACCATGACTATGCCCACCCAGAAACCGGGCAGAGAACCCGTTGCTAAAATTTTTGAAGCCCAGCCCAATCTTGTTCAGCTCATGCACCCAGAATTAACTCCACACCAGAAAGCAATGGACCTTATGTTTGCACCTCAATAATTAACTTAAAATGGGGTACTTTTTTGATTTATGAACCTGGAGGACAAGGCCAGAGGTGTGTGTATTGGTGGGGGGGGGAGGAGCTATGATAACTTCATTAAGGCCAAGGTTTTAGAGATGGTGTTTCTGCAGGGCGGTCTCTCCACACCTCCATCCCAACTTGTGCTCACTTTCCCCCCAGTAAGTTCAGTTGCTACTGCCTTGTCCAGCTATTGCAGAGGTTCCCTCTAAAGGTATTGGGGGGAGGGAATGTAGCTTTCAAGTGGCCCACAGGAGGGAGATTAGGGCAGAAGCAGAAGGCGGTTGTTGAGTTAGGAGGCTGTAATAGGCAAAATGTTTATCTATCAAGAAGGATTAATTCTTGACTGAACAGAGCTGTAGTTCTTCTTGGTTCTCCTTCCTCTGTGGGCAAGATATATTTGAGGGAACAGAAAATCTCTTTCAGGATATAGAGCATTATCAACCATGTTCTGAAGGATTAGGACTGTAGACTTGAATACAGAAAAATACATAGATAGAATTTTTTATTGGCCAAGTGTGATTGGACACATAAGGAATCTGTCTTGGTGCAAATGCTCTCAGTATACATAAAAGAAAAGATATATTCATCAAGAGTCAAGAACCATCAGGTAGAACATTTAATAATAGTCATAGGATACAATAAGCAATCAAATCATAGGAAACAGTCAATCTAGATCGTAAGGATACAAGCAACAAAGTTACAGTCATATAGTCACAAGTGGGAGTGATGAGAAGATTAATAGTAATAGTAGTGCAGACTTTGTAAATAGTTGGACAGCATTGAGGGAATTTTTTGTTTAGCAGAGTGATGGCATTCAGGAAAAAAACTGTCCTTGTATGCCATTTTACAGTGCTTTATGACTCTCTCTAAGCAGAGTCAGCATATTGCCCCCAACAGTCTGTGACTCCTTTTTACCCACCTCAGAAGGATGGAAGGCTGAGGTCAACCTTGAGCCTGGTGGGATTTGAACTGCCAAATGTCAGGTAGCCGGCAGACAGCAGAAGTATCCTGCAGTACTGCACTCTAACCACTGTGCCACTGTGGCTTATTCAGTGGTTGTAAGTTGAGAACTACCTGTATTCCCAGTCACAAATTCTGGGAAAAGGAAATAGGACTTGATGATCTTTTGTGTGGTGTTTATTTATTTGATTTTTACCCTGACTTTATCACTTTATAAGTAACTCAAGGCAGCAATCATACCTACTACTACATCCTCCTCCTGTCCTCCTCATAACAACAATCCTATGAGGTGAGTTGGGCTAAGAGAGGGTGAGGGGTCTAAAGTCACCTAGCTGTCTTTCATGACTATTGTGGAACTAGAACTCACGTTCTCCTAGTTTCTAGCCCAGTACCTTAAGCACTACACCAAATTGGTTCTATATCAGAGGTCTCCAACCTTGGCAATTTCAAGACTTGTGGATTTCAACAGTTAGAATTGTTCAACTGGGAGTTGAAGCCCACAAATCTTAAAGTTGCCAAGGTTGGAGACCCCTACTCTTTATGACAAAACCTGGCACCAGATGCTCCTTCAAATGCCAGCAAAGTGCTTGCAATTCTCATCATTACTTTTCTCAAGACTGTACAAATCCAGTTCTATTCAAGTCCTTTGATGAAATTCAGTATCCTGTCTCTGAGCATCCTTCATGCTCTTCTCTACATATATTCCTGTTTGTTGTCAGTTTTTTTTTTCCCTCTTAAAATGTGGTTCTTCAAATTGCACACGGTATCATATGAAGCTATTATTTATCGCTATATTTTATTAGATACAGCCTAAAGTAACATTTTCCTTTCTAGCAGTTATACCAAAACAGCTGACTCATATTCCACTTATGATCCATTACTGTCCGGAGATCCTTTTCACTTTTATTATCATAATAAACAAGACATCCTCCATTCTATAACCCATGGGTCTTCAAATTTGACACCTTTAAGACTTGTAGACTTCAACTCCCAGAATTCCTCCTACAGTCTTCTTAGCTCAGGAATCCTGGGAGTTGAAGTCCACAAGTCTTAAACTTGCCAGAAGACCCTTGCTATAATCTAAGCATTTGATTTATTTTTTTCCTAAGTAAAAAAATGTATTTGGCTCCCAGCGATTGATTTTGCTTTGGGAGGGAGAGAGCTTACATTATCATGAAATCCTACCTATCAAAAATGTCATTGTGATATTATGACTCTTGCAAATAGCACAGGGAATTAAGTTTTCTCTATGCTGTTGCCACTCCCAGGGAAGGGAAGCTGATACACACAGTTTTATAGTCTCTTTAAGTTGGAAACAGTCGCTCATCTTTTGTTGCAAAGATTACACACACAAAGCTGCACCCAACTAAATTAAACCTACTTTAAAGGGAAGTGTTGTTTATTCATCAAAATAATCCTATGCTCTCTTTAGGCAAGATTGCCAAAGAGATTTACCAAAAGATGCTAAAATTTAACAATTGAAACAAGTTACAGCCTGTTAATATAGTATACCCAAAGCTTGGAATAATAACCCTTGGTTATTATTTGGTTGAAGGAGTTGATTCTTCAACAAATTTCCAAAATAACAACTGTATTGTCTTCTGGATGGCTTACAATTATATATTAAAAATGTAATAACAGAACAGTTAAACATAACAGGTCAATAAGATATATAGACATGCTGAGAAATACTCAAAATGACCAGGTAAAGAGGGAAAGGCTGGTGTGGAACAGCAAACTTTACATGATTTTATTGGGATCTTGAATTGAGCTTGGAAATAAAATCACATGAAGCTGGAAGTAGTTAGTATGAATTAGTATGAATGCTAAAAGTAAAGAGGGGACTTTTTATCATCTATGGTAGACATGATAAAAAAATTGGAGCATGATTCATTTTTTAATACATTTTTTTTAATGGAGATAAAAATGAAACCAGAGCTTTTCCTTTTGGGTTTAATGGAAAAAGAACTGGAGAAAAATTGGAACTTTGTTACTATATATGTTGACAGCAGCAAGACTATACACAAAAATGTAACGACACTGATTCCTACTATGGAGGAATGGTTGCAGACAATTGATGGAGTTGGCTGAAATGGCAAAACTAACGACTCTGATCAAAGAAAAGAACATAAGTACTTTTGTTTCTACATGGAGACAGCTTCTGAACTTCGTGCTTGATGTGGAGAAGAATGAAACTCTGACTTTGGGATTTACCAATTAGACTGATAGATCTTTATAGAAATGGCTTGTTCATACTATTAGGAAAAAGTAAAAAGTTGTGATTTGATGTTAATGCTTTGTTTTATTGTTACAGAGAGAGTCTTATCTTTCCTCACTTCTCCTTTCCCTCTGCTTTCCTATTTACTTTGTATTTTGTATTTTATATTATTCTATAACTCAATAAAAATGTTATTTGGTAGGAAATAAAGTCACAGCCAATGGGATTTGTTCCCAAGCAGCTAAAATTCTAGATTTTGGGGCTTGTTTAAATAAAGCCTCATATTGCTATCTAACTGGGAAGTTATCAGACTGGTTTTCATGTGTTCAAGTTGTTGCTTGTTGCAAGGGCCGACTGTGGACTGAGACTAGATATTTCTTCTGATTGCAAAGCTCTGCTATGGGGCATCCTTAAGAGAAGACATTCCCTGGATAAATATGCAAATATTTATAAATATTTAAAAATATTTATGAATATAAATATTTATAAACAAGATTTTGACCTGGACCTTTGTGACAAATGACTTTTTATTTAAAAGAAATTTCATAAGCGTCAATCCATTTGAATCATCCCAGAAGCACAGGGGAACAGTTTTGTCAAAGTTGTCTTTTCTTAATAGTTCTCATTTCTCTAGTAAGCCTTTTTCTTCAGCAATTTTGCAGGAGTTAAATACTTTAAGGTGATTTTTTTTTTTTCAAAAGGAGGGGAAATGGTCAGAAACAACTTGTTTAGAGTCTCTCTTAAGGCTAGGTCCCACTGGCCGACGGTCGCAAAACATATGCATAAAGGACACAGTGGACGAGCAAAATTTCAGGGGTGGCTCCATCCGTTGTCATACACTCCAAAAAGTGGCGAAAATTTGCATAAACAGAACGGAAAAGAACGGATGTGGGTAGTATGTAGCAGGGATGTTAAAGGGATGTTCATTGGAAGCCTAGTGGATGAAAGCAGATGGAAGCGGATGACACCTCCGAAGGGGTTACGAGGGAGAATTTCGAAGTGGACGCATAGCGGATGAAGCAGATGCATCACGTACGCCTAAAGGAAAGAAGGGGATGCCGAGCGGATGTATATCAGATGCAAACACATCCTTTCTATTTCCGTGCTACTAATGCTGTGTAGACGTTCCATGTACCTGTTGTTTCCTCCCTCTTTCCGTTTTTAGCTGCAGCGGATGTGAGTTGAGGGGATGCCCAGAGGATGCAGAGAGGATACAGCGGACGTTTAACGGATGATAAATGGACATAGAACATTTGTTGCTCGGATGTCGCGGATTTACATTGTACACGGCGGAAAGTTCATCCATTCACAAAGTTTTGTGCAGCTCAAAACTTCTTGCGCGGATGAAATCACAGTGGACGGATGCTGGAGGGATAGAGCGTATGAAACACGTATACAATGAGTACACAATGGATGCATAGTGTTTTCCAACGGATGGCAAGCTTTTTTTAATGTTTTACATCCTCTTTGCATCCGTAAGTGCAGTGGGACAGGGCCTTTATCTCTGATGGAATTATTCTTTGTCTCATCTAGTTTTATTTGTGCAAGGTTTTGAACTGCTTCCTTGTGGATACAATTTCATTGTTTATTGACAGATATGTGTGACCTAATAAATTGAAAGATTGTGGACAGTATCCTGGATCATATTGTTCTTTATAATCAGATTGTCATTCTATTCTTTTCAATACATGTGTTTTGGTAAGGATCTGTTAGAAGCCTGCAGATTTCAGATACTGAAATCCCATTTCATTCCCTCTGGTTTTTCCTGGAAATTTCTGATCTTTAAATCTTTAAAAGCAACGTTAATAATCTAGCAGTTCTTTGGATAAAAAGACATCAGCTAATGTTTCAATTTGTCTTATTAAGCCAAGTTCCTCCTCCTATTGCTGTTTTCATAGGTGTTTTCCATTTGTAAAATACATCTGCAGAAATATACGTACACACTTTCACATATACACAGATTTTCTTGTGTCCTTTTCTCCTCTTTGTCTTAATACTTTATTTCCTCAATCTGCTTAAAACCTTCTAGAAATTTGGCTTCACAGGCAGTGTGACCCTGGCATGTTCAGAATAGACTATGGTAATGTCAACCTGGATAACTTTGGCTGGGGACTTCTGGGAGTAGAAGTCCACAGGTCTTCAAGTTATCCAGGTTGAGAAATACTGGGCTATAGAAAAATTACTTTTAAAATCCAGGAAAGCTACTGCTAGTTAGTGTAACAGTGAGTGGCAGGGTTGATAATCGGATTCACTTCCAAGCAGGCTGTTCTTACACATAATTGAGATCCTTGACTGAGCTGTGGCTCCTTGAATTTCATAAAATTCAAAAGCTGATGGGGGCTTTAGTTGGGTAGCATTTCAAAGGGATTTTTCTGTAAGGAGTCACTGCTTGAAACTCTTTCACTTGCAAATCTTGTATCCAATGAAAGACAGGTAGGGTGAGATATTGTAAGGAACACTGGTCTCTGGAAAGCTCCTTTAAGGCAATGAAGAACATCAAGCTGAGAACAAATAATAAAGTCATCAGAGGATAGCATTATGGTTTGAAAAAGAGCTGGCTGCATTCGGTGTGTATTTTCCTCTGACAAAACAGCTGATTGTTGCGGCCTTTGTGAAAGCTGTAAAATTTGTTACACCTCAGGTGTGGATACAAGAAATCTCCGTGCTCCCTGGAAAGTAATACCACATATTCTATAATTATCATTTAGTTTCAGGGCAGAACCCAACAATATATACTTTGGGTGAATTACATTGAAAGTGGAACGATGGCTTTCAAGAAAAATCATTTCCCAGATGGCCTCCCTCTGCTTTTGTCTCACTAGGATTTAGGATATTTACCAAGAAGCACCCTGTATATTTGCCTGCCATAATGTGTGACCCAGTCAAGTTAGGTTTTTGTAATACTTTATCCCATGTACGTGGCAGGGTAAGATTCTGGGTAAAATATAGAGATTCTCAGTCATATGGGTCATGGTTATCTCAAAGGTACTTTTTTTCTGGAGGCAACAGGTCTTTTCTTGAAAAAAAAACACCTTTGAGACATACCTAATGAGTTCACACAGCTATCTGTTCTTTTAAGGATGTAACTGGAAGCTGTGGGAAGATCTTGGCAAAGGGAGACTAGTGTGTGTGAGAGAGAGATCCAAGACTGTACAAATGTTTTAAACCTGCCAGCTATCATGATCTGTAGAAGCAACTTCTTTTCTGTGGCTATTTGCAAACTGGTGTGCAGCCTCAGTACCTTGAATAATGAAACACGAGCCTAAAGTAGCTATTACAGTCTGACACATGTGTGAGGCATTAAGGAATGAACAGCAGGAGTCCAGATGTTTTCCCCTCTCAGAGAGCTCTTCTCACTTTGACACCTGTTTGGTCCAACAGAGCTAAGCTGAAGGTTGAGGCAGGCTGCCTTCTCCTGTTTATGTTCTTCATTTGCTTACTTTGTTCAGTTTTGTTTTTAGCTAATGCTGAAAACACTAATCCCAAGATTAAAGAGTGGGTGTAAGCCTTCTTTCTTTCTGAAAAAGTGAAGATGTAAATGAAAATTTATGGGCAGGCATGATAAATCATTTCTTTAAGCTTTTCAAGTTTGTGTTTAAAAAAAAAAAGCCTTTGAAAGATGTAAACATTTCTTCCTGGTTTTGATTAGCTGTGTTTTTCAATTTAAATTCCAATCTCAATGAAACAGAATTAATTAAATATTACCTGCTTTCTTCTTTGCCACAGATTTTATCACTGAGATGTTCTTGTGTAGCAGATACCAACCTA
Organism: Laticauda laticaudata; assembly: GCA_004320025.1. NCBI lineage: Eukaryota > Metazoa > Chordata > Lepidosauria > Squamata > Elapidae > Laticauda > Laticauda laticaudata. Next base: position 50,191 of record BHFT01027479.1, read on the forward strand.
TCCCAATTTGGTGCCTTTAGATGTCTAGGCTAGGAAGTTAAAATTTTAGAAAGCTGAAGAGTCAGTTTCTAGAAGTTGCCAAGTGAGATAAAGCTACCAAAATACTTGATCAGAAACCACATAAAATAGGTGTAACTATGAGAACAAGTTAAAAGCCTGTGTCCTTTGTTCATTTGCACAAGTATCCAAAACTGCCTGCTTTCCTGGGATGGTTACTTCTGTAAACACACTGAAAAACAATTGTGTGGAATAAGAGGATTTTTAAAAAGCATGCAACATTGTGCCTGGGCTTAATCCAAATAGCTGTTTATCTAGATCCACTGCATTTTCATTTTAAAATCATTGTGATAGATTGCACACTGATTGTTGCCATCTCCCACAGTTTTGGTGGTGGGGTGATCCATGAAACAGATGGTTCTTTATAAGAAATTTAACATCCCTTCTTTTGTAGGATGAATTGCATGGTTCTTTGGATCCTTGCCTTAAAAAGAGCCCAGTCTCTTAGATTTAGCTGATATTATGTTCCTCCCCAGTAATTATCATCCAACTAGCATCCAAATAATTAGATATGCCATCACTTCCCATAGGAAATAAAGCGTATATGTGAAAGTTCAGCCAATTCTTTTTGTATGGATTCTGAGTAGCCGAGCTGAGTTTGCCTGAACAACTGAACCTTGAGGACTATTATGATTAACCTGAAGTTGTGAACATAACTGTGTCTCAAATGACTCTGTGTATTCTAAAGCAAGTATAGATTAACAAGTAGTTGGCAATTTGCCACCTTATGGGGATTTCTCATCAGAAAGAGGGATCCTCCATAGACAGAATGGATGAGTTTTTTTCTCTCTCAATGTTTTGCACACTGAGAAGGGCCTCAGATCTTTACAGCAGCCAGAGATGTTTGAATGTTCACTAATAATACAAATGAATGGAACAGAGCCCTCAATTTCTGTTTCCACTGAGGGAATCTGTTTCAGAGAAGGACATCAGTCAAAGTAAAATGAACACCAAACTTACCTCATTGAATGGTGTCACTTGCAGAAGGGAAGAATTTTTCAATGTGGAATTCTTTATTTTTGCAGAAGGCTTCAGGTATGATGTATGGTGGTGTTTTTTGTAAGGCTATCTGTTCTTCATCTATTCTATCAAAGCTTATGAGGAAATGGAGCTGGGATCTTGAAGTTACCCCAAGAGTTAGCACCTATAGAGCAGAAAGAGCTGACATACCTTTATCACTATCATAATTCTATTTTATTTTACAACAATGTTTTAAATCTGCTGTCTGGCAATTATGAAAATTGTAGCATAAAGCATCAAGTGAACATCAGGTTAGAAATGGCTGCTAGGAACATCCTTTTCTTTTCTTTTTTCCTTTACTTTTCTTTGAAATGTCATGCAAGAAGATGAATTCATGATGGCTGGTAAAATATTAACATTGCAATGTTTCTGTTGCATAAGTCGCTGTTTTTCTATCAAGTTTAATTTCTTCAATAAATTTCCATCTTCTGGCATCATCCATCCTACCCTCATCTTATATGCTGATAGAAACATCATTCTCCAAGTGCTTACTCTTACCCATAAGACTTGTCACCACAAGATAACTGTAGAGGAAACATCTGCACAGTAGAAGAAAGAATTTCTATGCATAGAAACAAAGCCTTCTCAATAGGCATCAAAAGCTGATTGGCTATAAGGAGAAATGGGGGGTGGGGGGAGAAGGGAACGGTTCAATATCCTGATTATTTTTCCTTCTCTGTTACAGACATCAGGGTGCTTCTATGTTGCTTGGTGGTTTTTAACCCTCTTGATAACATATCTCAGCTCCTTTTATTAAAATGCTGTAGAATTGTCCTACCCATAGGGACTTGTTATTGTTCAATAAGCAACAAAGTCCAAAAGAAATAAAGATATGGAGAACTTCATTTGAAGATCTCTTACCCTATATGAAATGCCCAGAGTTCTTGAAAAGAAGAAGGACATGAATGTTTCTTGGACCTGGATTATTATTATTGTTTAAAGTTTTGTGGAATTCAGGCAGTTTTTGTACCTGGAACAAAGTAAAGTAAAGATTTATTATTACTTTCTAGGGAGGCTAAGGTAGACGCTTCAGAAGTGGCACTACTGTAGCAACAGGAGGAAAAGATGGCTGTCACCAAACCAAACATAGCTGGTCGGTTGGTCTCAAGGATTGCCTTCTGTAACCCTGAGCCTCTTCTGCATTATGTAATTTATTGCTAGAAGCCTCCTTTTCTTTTCTCATCTTTATCTTTTTTCCAACTGCTCTGCTTCTGGAGGTCAGAGGAGAGAACAACTGGTGGGAGACCAAATGGTCATCTCAATTAGCCATTAATCAAGCAAGCAACCATCTATTTTTGTGGGGGAGAATATACGTTTTGTAGGAAGGTGCCTCTGTGGGGACAACAGAAGAATTAAGGTCAAATGAGAGGCATATTTGAAGGACCAATTTTAGAAGATACGGTGGAAAGAAAGCCAGCTAGAGGCTTCTAAGGAACTTAGAAATTCTAGAATAGTTCACAAGAAGGAAATTTCATTCCAGTAAGGTATAGGTAAGGCATGCCCTATCCCCATCATTTTTCTTTTCTTAAACTATTCGCCTTTCCAGGTAAACCAGACAGGAAACACAATGAGATGGGCTAAATATACTTTATTGTAAGGCTACATTAGCAGAATCTTGTGCATATGAAAATGAAAATGTCCAACCAGCCACTTTTAACTGTTAGGCAGACCTTTCCTAAGGTTCTCTACCTTAAATGTTGCAGGCTTCTGCCTTTCTTGTCTCTTCCAAGGCAGCGTCTGCACTCCCCTTTCCTCAAGGTTATCCATGAATTCCATGACACAAACGCAGCTAGTGATTATTCAGATCATGCCGAACCATATTTCCTCCCAGCTATGATGGTGGCTGTTCTGTTTGGAAATAAGGTGCGCGAGACCAGGTTCCAACAAGCAGCTCTTTATTAAAACAGTATAATGACTTGTAACAGAACATTTACCCAAGCCGCGGCAGCCCTTCTTATAGCGGCTTGCTCTCGGCTTGTGGCCAGTGACAGTTGTTCAAGTGTTCCCGCCGTCAGGTGGCCAATTGGAATGGTGCTTAACTGACCAATCCGAGAACGGCCTATTCGGCCAATCAGTTTAAGATATTTGGATTCTACCAAGTCCTATACACAACAGTGGCCATGGATGCTGATCTTTCAAAAGCATTTAGAAAGTTCCATGTTCTCACATACTTGGGATGAGTTATTACCATCTCCCCTACTTTGTTGATTTTACAATACTATTTATTTTTTTAAAAGTTGATTTGCTTTGGAAGGATTATTATCTTGAAAACTATGATATAATTACATCCTGGTTTTCAGAAATACAATCTTTCCAAAGCTGTGAAAACGATAAATACAGTCAGAACTGGTGGTAACTTGCCATGAAACTGGTAATGTCAATATATCCCTAGCTCACATACCACATTGGTGTTCCTAGGTTTTCTGTTGATGTGATATGCAAAGTGATATTAATTGACAAGGTGTTGACATGTTATATATTCAGATATGAATTTATTCCTTCAAATTGAAAAATAACCACTATCTATATAGATATCCATCCATCTGTCTGTCTCTCTGTATCTATCCCCATCTATCATCTATCTATCCATCCATCTATCTTCTATTTATCTGTATATACACACGCATATGTATGCATTTCCTGTAGTGTGAGTTGTAAATTGTACAGAGGGAGACATTTCGATTCACTACAATCTTTTTTCAGGCAATCATCTTTTCTCTAGCACAGTTGCAATGAAGCGGAAAAGATCCTTATGACAATCACCACATTAAAAGTTCCTGCAAAAGTTAGAGTTAGGGCTAGGGCTAATACTAACCCTAATCCACTCGTTATACCTTCCTTGATTTTAATCATAGGGAAATGGGTCCTGCATCAAAGCAGGTGAATAGGATCATTGTTGGTGGATTGGAAGATCACCCATGTCAACAAAATGAGATTAAAAAAAACAGAAGCAGAAAACATTTCTAGAACATCAATTTTGCATATTATGGTCCCCTTGGTAACCTGTAAATCTGCTTTCTGCCTTCCTTCTATCTTCTCTCCTCTTCTGAAGATCTTGTGCATTTTTCCCAAGAAATGTACAAATACAGAATATCTAGGGTGTTTTGCATAGTGTATCAGTTTTCATGGGAACGGTGCTAAATGCAAAGTCAGGGCATGCACATTAGGTAGTTCTGGAAGCCATGGCAAAGCTGGTTTGGTTTATCATAGAAGCCACATGCGTCTTGCATTTTATTTCTTAAAGCACTGCAAGGATTTTAAGGCTGTGCATGCCCTAATTAAGGCTTTTCAGGCAGCATGGCAGAGTTGCTGCGACGGCCTAAAATATCCTCAGGGGTCCTTCTGGTTGCCAAAGATACAGCCTGAGCTTTTCATTTTTGTCTCTTGTGCAACGTAGCAATAGGGAGTTGAGCTTTCTTTTTTTTTAAAAAAAAAAAGTCATTATTTCTGGCTGCCTCAGCCACACCAAAAAAATAAAAAATAAAGACAGAGTGTTTACAACATGCTTCTCCTGTTTCGTTCACATAAAATGTTTCTTTTTTTTTTTTTAATAAAGTTTTATTTGGGT
>BHFT01027481.1:0-42669 GCA_004320025.1 Laticauda laticaudata
GCCCGCAGGGCACTCCTAATGGCAAGTTTCCCCCCAACTTCCCCCCCCCCCAATTTTGCATGTTTTAAACTGGGCCTAAATTTGGGGGGAGGGGCTTAATTTCATTTTATGCCTAGAAAACATTCTGGGTGTTCCTATTGGGGGGGGTGTATTGTTGAAGAAATACGGGAGAAGAAAATAATTTGTATATTTGACCCATACCATCTATATTTCAGAAGCACAGACAATTAAGGTCATGGGAACCTCAGGCAGGATTCCATAGGGAATAATTAATAATAAATAATGGTTATTAATGGTTAATAATTTGTAATATTACTTATTAATAATAAAAATAATAGTTAATAATGTTTGCATTATTAACATGATCCTTTTTTCTCCCCCCTTCTACTATCCATGTGAATGTCATACCTTTCTGGCCTTTTCTGTTCAATAACAGAAAGCAAGAAGATTGTTTTTCCTCCTTGCTTCTTCCAAATCAGTCTTGAGCTGGTTAATAATTCTTTTGTGATGGTGCAACAATTAGAATGCAATACTCCAGGCTAATTCATTGCTCACTCTAGGAGTTCAATTCCAAATGGCTCAAGGTTGACTCAGCCTTCCATCCTTCTGAAGTCGGTAAAATGAGGACCCAGATTGTTGTGGTCAATATGCTGACTCTGTAAACCACTTAGAGAGGACTGTAAAGCACCATGAAGCGGTATATGAGTCTAAGTGCTATTGCTATTGCTCACTTGCTTGGAGAAAGCAAAAGTATGTCTTTCTATCTCAGATATCCTCCCCATGGTTTGTCTTTTTCTCTGTTCCCGTATGCCAAGGGTCTTCATACTTGGCAAGTTTAAGACTTATGCACTTCAACTCCCAGAATTCATGATCTAACATGACTTGAGAAGGAATTCCACAAGAAGTTGAAGTCCACAAGTCTTAATACTGTCAAGTTTGAAGACCCCTGCTGTAGGCTTTCAATTGCAGCTCATCAAATTCTAACAAGTCCTCAGAGCCAAACATAGCTTCTAACTACCCAACAGACTGGGAGATAATTACCCTATTATTCAAGAAGTATATGGCAGAGTAATGAGTTGAACCCAGCCACCACAGTCCAAGATGAAGAACACCAATGATACATATAATATCATAGTATGCACAAGTGCAGCCATCTTTCCTGACTCTCCTGAAGCCTTTCTCTTCCTCCTACTGGCTGAAGATTAAATAGTTTTTAATTAAACTCTCCCAGCTCTCCAGCTTTCCAAACTAAGTGCGTACAACTAGCAGCAAATGTGAGATTGCTTTAATGGCATTGTCTCCTGTTGTAATTTATGTCTAATTGCGAAGAACAGGGCTGCATAGCCTGATGTGCAGAACCTCAGGAGATTGTTTCTGTTTCAGGATGTCTCAACTGAAGCTTCTATAACTGTGGTTACATGCCTACATACATACCTGTCAGGCTATTCCCTACTGGGGCATGCTACATTGCCCTAAATGCAATAAGGAAGGCGAGAAATTGTAAAGCAAGAAAAATAAACACATGGCATAGGAGAGAAGGAAAGGAAATGTGGAAAAAACTGATTTTAATGAAGACCTTTTCCCTTCATTTCTCCACAACATGAACATTCTTACTTCCACCACATCCATCTGCATATTGATACAAAGATTTGTTGTGTTCCTTGTTCCTTGTTGTGTTTAGCTCATCAACATCATCAACTGCTTTTTCCTTGGTCTTGTCTTTCTTTTCAGTCCACTAGCTCGTTCTCTCTCTCTCTCTCTCTCTCTCTCCCTCTCTCTCTCTCTCTCTCTCTCTCTCTCTCTCTCTCTTTACACAACACAACACACATACATACATACATACACATACATACATACATATACATATATATATATATATATATATATTTATATATATATGTTTTTTTTTAATTTCGCGGTACTTACATGTGTGCTGTTCAGTTTCCTTCAGTATTAATCCCACGTCATTGTAGTGCTTTTAAAGTTGTAGCAACGTTCAGCAGAATCTTCATCTGCATCATCAAGCTTCTGTATTGAGTTCGTATGTGGGTCAGGCTATCACAAGCCGTTAGTTAATTTTTGAGGCTAGCCTACTGTTGTCCAGGATGGTTTTTTCTACATCCTGATTGTTGGGAGTCTTGGTCTGTGTTTATTGGTCTTGGAGTTTGTTTGATTGGTTGTTTCTGGTTTCTTCTGTCTGTTTTGTGGCTTTGTGGCTGCAACACTGTTGTTCCGTGTTGGAGCTTTCAGTGCAGCTTGCTTCGAGTAAAGGATGGCTATCATCTATTAGAAGCTAGGTTTCACCTGGGTATCTGGTTGGGGTGTGTTGAGCTGGAGTATCAGGGAGTCTGTTTGTGCCCAGGTGTTAGCCTGGTTGTGTGTGTGGAGATCTTCTATTTGAGAGTGCAGGCTTCCAAATGATTGACAGTCTGGTGGAATCATCTCTTCTATTCATGCTTTCAGGTCTTTTTTCAATCTCTATGGCTTCTCTGATGATTCTGGGCTGGGGTTTTCTACATTGGCTAGGGTTTTGGTGCCATTGCAGTTGATGTTATGAACCTGTGGCTTTCATGTGTTGGACTAGTGAGGAGTGTTGTTCCAGTTTTTTACTGCATTTTTTGTGTCATCCAGGTGGTATATTCTTCTATTGGTCTGTCATGTAATGGTGGGGCATGATGCACAGGGAACTTCATATATGCCTTGGTTTTCCAGGTCAATTTTATCTTTGGGGTTTCTAAGGATGTGCTGCTATTTTTTTGTCTGTTTTGAAGGAGTTTTGATGTGATGCCTGTTGTAGTCCCTTACTGATTTTGTCTGTAGTACCTCGTATGTAGGGCGGGACAGCTGTTCATAGAGTCTGTTGATCTTCTAGGTCTCTGTTATGTTCTTTGTGTGTTTTTGGGGATCAAACTGGTGATTTTGTTTTTGTGGAAGCATTGGCTGTCAGTACTTTAGTCAGGTGCATAGTTCAGTCTTTATATGTGTCTTGTCTGCCAGGCGTTTGGTTCTGGTGATTAGTGTTTTGGCCACGGGGTTTATCTGTGCTGGTGGTGGTGGGATTGGACGTTGAGGTAGCGGTTGGTGTGTGATTTCTTCTGGTATACGGGTGTCCTAGTGTGCCATCTGTTCTTTTGTAGATTAGTACATCTAGGAATGGTAGTTGTTTGTTTCCGTTTCTGTTTCCATGGTGAACTTAATTTTGGGGTGTGTGTATTTAGGTGTGTTAGGAAATTTTTAGGTTTTCTTTTTCATGGGTCCAAATCAAAATGTGTCATCGATGTATCTTAGCATAGTTTGGTTTGTTGGTGCATTAACCAGGCTCTGGATTCGAATTCTTCATGAATAGGTTTGCAATGACGGGTGACAGTGGTGATTCATAGGGTTCTTCAATTTGCTTGTATCTTTGTCCTTTGTATATGAAATATGGTTGGTTAAGCAGTGTCTGTTAGTTCCATGAGGTGTTTAGCTGGTGGTATTTATTTTGATGATTTCAGAATTTCCTTCATCGGACTTGAGTGAATAGTGAAACACGTCGAAACTTACAAGGCAGATCTTCTTGTTCCACGTTTAGATTTTTTGATCATTTCGAAGAAGTGGTATGAGTTTGTACATAGAAACTGCGGTTTCAGCATGGGGCTGTAGTTGTTTTGCTAAGTGTTTAGCTAGGTTTGTAGTAGTGCTCCTTTGAAGCTGACTATGGGTCTTGAAGGTATGCCTTCTTTGTGTATTTTGGGAGGCCGTTAATTTGGCATCTAGAAGATTTTTTCTGGGATGATAGTCGTTGGATTTCTTTGTTTATGTGGCTGGTTATAATTTTCTTCTTGGTTAATTTTTCCAGATATGGGTTGGGTCTGTGTTTGTAGGTTTGTATGTGGAGTCTTGGATAGGTCTGTCAATTTTGTTTCATTAGTTTTCGGTCCATTACTACTGTGGCATTTCCTTTGTCTGCTGGGGGTATTATTATGCTGTTATCATTTTTCAGGGTTTGTAGTGACCTAATCTTCATTTGTTCTCTCCAGATGATTGCATTTATTTATTTATTTGTTTGTTTTGTTTGTTTGTTTATTAATTAAAATTTATATGGTTGCCTAATTCACTCTCAGTGGCTCTGGGAGGTAGAAACCTGAGATAAAAAATAATTTAAAAAGAAGTAATGTCCCCCACTCCTCTCTCTGGTAACAATAAAAAAGACACTTGATAGGCTCCATCCAATCCTGGAGTCCCTGGGCCTATTGGTGAAACTACACACACACACTCATACACACATACATTTTCAGCAGCATTCATGAATGAAGACATTTATTCATGTTCCCAGGTAACACACATCTAACACTACCAAAGGAATTAAGGTGGTTTTACTGTCTGACTAAGTGTAGGATGCATGAGATTTCAGTCTTAACAAAGCTGAAAATTATTCCAACACTATTTGACCTGATGCTCTTCTGTAGTTTGTATGAATGTCAGGTTGTAATGGCTGAAAGCTATATATTCTGCAAGTCTACCCATATTCTTCATCGCAGGCAGAGCAAAAGTGTTTCATGCAGGCAGGCACTCTTAGCTATAAATGACTATCCGATCTGCATTCCTCAGGGCAGGCCTGCTAGGACTATCTCAAGCTGAGAATACGCTGAGAAAAAATGGCTAACTGTGGTCTTTAATTTGTCAATAATGATTTTAGACCGTGACCCTTAATAGGACTTTGTCACATTTGCTGTGATTTATGCCTAGCATGATGACATCAGTACCAATACTGCTGATAAAAGAACACTTATATTGAAGCAAACAGGATGATGAATGGAGTACAAGTCTACTTACTCATCTCATTACCAGCTCTTCTGTTCACCAAAGAGCTAATGTAGCGAGTCATTGTGTGCCTTGGGAGTATTTTGCAGATTGAATTTAATGGCAGACAGGCAGAATACATAGACTTGCACTAGGTTTGACATGCCAAGATAGCCTATATATATGTGGATGTGTACAAATGCACCTATACACCATGCAGAGAGAGAATCATTCCCATTCAGTAAAGTAAGTGATAAATGTTAATTTACTTTTTCAATTCAAATTACAAACAGAGGAGAAAAATGAAATCGGTGTCATCATCACCATCACCATCTTCATCAGCTATTTGTCAGATTTCCCATACGTTTTGACCTAAAATAAACTTTAACAACTTGGGATACATGAGGCTCTTGAACTAAATGAGGGTGTAATTCTCCAGTCCAGTTTTTTTTTTTTAAAAAAATAGCACTTGCTTGAAGCCAGCTGATTTGTAAAAGATCTTTAAATTTGAACAAGTGTGAAATTAGAGTATTTACGCAGGTATTTATGCTAGACTCTTTCCAATATCCATTGCTGTATTTATATAGCCATGGTGGCACAGTGGTTAGAATGCAATATTGCTGGCTGACTCTGCCCACTGCCAGGAGTTAGATCTGGACTGGCTCTGTAAATCACTTAGAGAAGGCTGGAAAGCAGCATGTTTGTTAGTCTAAGTGCTATTGCTAAGTGCTATAACTAAATATTTAGCCAATATTTCACATGAATGCAACCCAGTATTCCTTAGTCCCCTTCTGAATAAGTACCTTCTTTATTTTTTAATAATCAATTATAAAAAAATATGCTTTTAAGTCTGGGGAGGTGGGATTTCTTAAGGATGATATTTTTCATTGTTCTTTCTCTCTTTCTTTTTCTGTCACATCTGTCTACCCAGTACAAAACCTCTAGATCTGTGATTCTTAAACCAAAACATTCTGCATCGAGGACAGTTGTGGTTTTCGGCACAGAATGACAAAATGCGCACATTCTGGAAACCGGAAGAGCAGCTCCCAGTGCACGCATGTGCACTGGCCACCTGGTCTTCCAGTTTCTAACGCGTATGCATGCGCATAGACCAGCTGGATGGCTGGTTTCTAACTTGCATGTGCACTGTGGCCAGCTGGTTTTCATGTGCACATGTGCATTAGAAACCAGAAGACCAGGTGGCAGGTGCGCATGCGCATGCCAGGAGCTGCTCTTCCAGTTTCTAGTGCTCCTGCACACACAAAGACCAGCTGGCTGACATGCACCAGAACCCAGAAGAGCAATGGGCAATGGCTGCTGTGCCCGGAGAGGTGGCTTGGTGTGGCACTTCTGGCATATGTGCCATAGGTTCACCATCACGGATCTAGGATCTACCTTAATGATACTATTTCATTTCCTTTTATCAGCCTTCTCCCAGGTAATTCCCTCTAGTTGTCTTGTGACTTTACTCCCAGAATTCCCAATCAGTGCAATGACAAGGGGCAAGAGATTAAGCTGGCCAGGAAACCAGGCAATTGCAAGGTCAACATATGGCAGTCACATTGATCAAGTGATTTTACTGATTGATTGATTGGTTGGTTGATTGTTCAGTTTTGTTCCATTCATGTCCATCCTGATGTGTAAAGCTATGTTATTTAAAGTAGCTCTATTGGATAATGTACAATCTGGCCAATAGCTTCCTAAGAGATTATTTTTCCCTCAGTCTGTCCAATAAATAAGTAAATAAATAACCACATCAGGAATTTAATTACTAAAAATTTCTGGGGAATGAAACTGAAATCTGACTTCACTCTATTAGTCTCTCCATATAAAGTATCTCTATGAGCCATGGTGGCAGTGGTTTGAATGCAGTACTGCAGGCTACTTCTGACTGCTGATTTCCAGCAGTTTGGCAGTTCAAATCTCACTGGCTCAAGCTTGACTCAACCTTCCATCCTTCCAAGGTAGGTAAAATGAGGACCCAGATTGTTGGGGCCAATATGCTGATTCTATAACTGCTTAGAAAGGGCTATAAAGTACTGCAAAGTCTAAGTGCTGTTATAAGTCTAAGTGCTGTTGCAATTGCTATTATGTAGGCATGGGGATATTTATAGACCAAGGGAAGTGAAACCTGTGGTTCTCTGGTGGCTGTTCAACTATAACTGCCCCCGTGTTCCCAATGGGATTGCTTGGAGTTCTGAGACAGCTATATCTAGAGAGGAAATTTCATGCAACAGTTGAAACTGTCTAGACTGGAGTTGACTTTCTTGGACTTGCCATTTGAATGTACAGGAGCACTATACATGAGTACAGTGGCAGGTCTCCTTATTTCAGGAGGTTTTGCATGTGTGAACTTCCCTGCATCCCCTGTCCAAAGTCATTAACAAATATTGGTTAGTTTAGTTATTCAAAGTAAATAATTTATACATTAACAACTTCTCTAATGAGATCGGTTTCTTGAAGGATAAATGCAGTGGCCTATTAATGAAAAAAGCTGCTAGCATAATAAGAAAGGCAAAGGAATTCCCTTGAGTTCTTTGAGTCATGTGGATGTCACCAATAATTCTTCTGGCCATTGTGAGCTGGTGATTTTGCATGTCGAGAGGGATGTTAAGAGCAGTTTTATTAGTTGGGTTTTAGAGCTGTGGCCAGCTGCACTCTTTGCTGTATAAAAGATAATTACTTCCAATAGTAACAAGCTAATTGATTGCTAATTAAATCAATTGGCACTCTAACCACTGTCAGGGAATGACAGATTAGCCAGTCACATGACTGCACGTTGGTAATGAAAAGTGGACATGGTAAGGGTGTGATTGACACAGTGGATGAGAAGTGATTTGGGATCTCATCGGTCGTCATGAAGAGGGCATGGCAAACATGATTGATTCAATGGCGACTGTCAGAGAGGAAATGAAAATTGAATGGTATTTTGTGTCGGCCTTGGAAATACACCACACGATGCTTCACATTGTTCGCATGGAAATAAGCCAGGCAGAAGTCATTTGCAAATGTAATCCTGAGAGAGAGAAATCTGTTGAGGAGTGGGGGAAAACTGAGAGAGAAAGTAATTAAAGTTAGCACACTTGAGAAAAGAAGAAAAATAATGGTAGTATGGAGGACAGGAGAAAATGATCTATCACCTACATTTGTCCTGTAAACCATTGTGACTTTATTGTCTTAAATGGTGCTTGTTCACCTGCCAGTATGATTTTGTTGATTTGCTTCAAGATCGATCTTTCCTAACAGATTTCACCATCTATTGTTGGAAGCCCTTTTCAGGAAAAAGATCTTCTTACCATAAAATATATATTCTATTTTCTGATCATCTAAATTTCCTTTCTTTCTTTTATCTTTTTTGTATGTGTATGTATGTGAGTCTTTATTAAAATGGTCTTTATTAAAATAAACCATTTACCAGCTCCATAGTATCTTTTCTTCAGTGATAATATTAAGTGGCTAAGATGACCCATGGCTAAGTTCAACTGATAAATACATTGCAATTTTAGTTCATCAGCATCAAACGGACCCATTGATTCTCAGTTGATCTGACAACAACAGAGTTTGAATGGATTAGGACCGTACAGAATCCACTTTTGTGAGTGAACAAAGGCTTATATTTGAACACATAAACACTGGCCATTGTCACTGACAGAAGAGGTTCTTGAGTCCAGGGAGGGAGGAAGAAATCCAAGTGGTTTCCTGAAATTGGCAGCCACATGGAGCTTGACAGAAGCTGCATCACACTGTTCATTTAAATTCAGCTTACAATCAATTACTATTCCACTATCGTTTTCACAAGAACCATTACAAAGGCAGGTATTCTATTTGATTGTTTTCTCCTGAAAAAAGTAATTTTGCATTTGTCTATGTAAAATTTCATACTGTTCATGGGAGCCCATGTTTCTTACCTAATAAGAATGTCTGAATGCTATTTTCCCACCAGTAGGAAAATGTATCTGAAGTCCTCTCCCTTTGTACATTGGTTTGACTTTGAGGCATGTTCCAAAAAGGCAGGACTTCTTTGATTATCCTGCCTCAACTGTCATCTTGACTTGTTTTGATCCTCTTACATGCGCTGCTGTGTCCCATTCAATTTTAGGTTATTGGTAGTTTTTCATCCGAGCTGCTAATAAAAATACAGAAGAATAGTGGTTCCAGCACTGAACCTTTGTTGATTCCACATGAATCTTAATTCCAGTTGATTCCAACTTGATTCCACTCCCCGTAGAGGAGTGGAATCATAAAAAGGCACTCTTCAGGATCAACTTATGAGCCATCTATGTGTCCATTAAATCAGTGTTTCCCAATCTTGGAAGTTGGGGATGCGTATTTATGAATGCTCGCTGAGGAATTCTGGTAGTTGAAATCCACACATCTTCAAGTTGCCAAGGTTGGGAAACATTGCATTAAAATAACAGAATAACAGAGTTGGAAAGGATCTTGGAGGCCTTCTAGTCATCCAACATGTCATCCAGCGCCACCCACACTTAACAGACTTGCTAATAAGTAAATCAGACACTTTGCTGAATACATCACATTCTTCATTTCCCTGTGGGTATATATAGGAAGAAACCCCTCACTTGTGGTTACTATTTTCACATTGCTTGTATGCAATCATATACTGTATTCTAGTTCTTGATTGACTGGTAAATAGCAAACTTACAATTGATCATGTGATTTTTTTTTTACAGACAAATGCTCTGTAGAGATAAAAAATCTTGGAAAGTGTTGGAATTTGCACAATGGGGATTGGAGGGGGGGATATTGAAAGAACTTGTGTGCAAGTAGTCTTGCCTGATCGGCCATTGTCCAAAGTTGCCTGTCCTCCAAAAGCTTTGCTGCTCCAAAGAGGCTAACTAGAAAAGGATAGCAAATGTAAAGCCCAAATGACAAAAAGAAACCCAGCAAATAAAAAAAGAAGGGCAGTTGAATGAGAAAACATTTTGGGTGCTGAAAAACATAAAACGCTACAAGCAAATGCCAAGTAGGTGATGTTGTTCACTCTTCACAATGCAACTTGCTGCTTTTCTTGTGGTGACTCTTCTGTTCCAGGAGAAATGTACCTTAAAGGTGAATGAACTACAAAGTGCCAGAAAGGTGGGAGTTAATAACAGACAACTGCCAAACCTATAGCACTACACTGCAGTACAAATAATGCTGGAGCATCTTAACATAAACAATTGTTCCTGTAAGCCAACGCTGCTTTTTCATCCAGGTTTTCTGTGATAAAGAGCTAATGTAGTATACCAGTTGCCCCTGCTATCCTATTTCTTTCATTAAGTTTACAGCATGTGATAAGGGCCAGCCAGGATAGGAAGATAACTAGAGACCGCATTTCTACTCCAAAGCTTGTCCTTTCAGCAAGAGAGCAGGGTGCCGGAAAATCCTCTAATCCACAGAAGAAGGGGGAAAAAAACAGAGACACACTCATAACAATGGATTGTGAAATCTTTGAAAAGATTATTATAGTTGGTATCATCCAGCAAGAAGCTTATAGTTTAGTAAGAAGCGCTGGTGGGTTCATTATTTTTTTCACTTATCAGGTGCTTTATTATTATGTACGCGACAATGTGAAATCACAGCTGCCGGTTCTTTAGCTGCTGTCATACGCATTGAGTTCTTCCCAAGAGCCTAAGGTGTTATAATGTACTGGCATAACATAAGTGTGGATTTAAGCAGTGTGGCCTTTTTTGATGGACAGATGGAAGTTTTGTCAATGCTCAAATTTACTAAGGGCTATCCAAGATTTTGTGGAATGGCATCCAGAGTGCTGATAACCACTTAGACCACAATGGACCATTATCATTATTATAATTGTTGTTATTATTATTGTTATTGTTGTTTTGTTGTTGTTATTGTTATTCATTAAACATGAAACTCAGTCAACTGAACATTTAAAAATGTATCACAAATACCATTGACTGGCCCTAATGGTTGATAGGGTTGCTGCCAGCATCCTAGGCATCAACCAACCACCTTCTTAAAATGTACGATGTTCTGTGTAGTGCAATTTTTTGCAGTTCTGCTGCTGTTATTGCAGGAAGTTGTGATTTCTTTATATATTTTATAACATTCTTGGACATTTTACCAAGTGCCCTGATGACAATGGGTATCAGTATTACATGTTTCATCCATAATCACATAGTTTCGATGGCCAGGCAATTATATTTCATTATTTTTTCCAGTACATCATCAGCATTATTATTATCATCATCATTATCATCATCATTATTGTTGTTGTTATTGTTGTTGTTAACTGATAACTGATTTCTAGAATTTAGATAAAGATTGCATTGTAATTGTACACTTACAAGAACAGCATAGGGACTATGGCATGTAGGACCTTGCAGGGAGAACTGGTAGGACTAAATCTGGAAAACTATATGAGGACATAAATAAGCATAGTATATCTGCATTCCCAAATAGGTTGAAGATCTTTATGCTTTTACCATGAAACTTTGAAAAAGTTCCTGAGATGTTCTGTTGTATGCAGTTGCAACGTTAGACTAGAACCCTGATAGAGCATGGTTCACAAATGCAGGACATTTTCTTAGTAAGATAAAGGTTTCCCCTGTCCAGTTGTATCCCCTATCCACTCTAGGGTATTGATCTCCATTTCTTAGATGAGGGAGCCAGTGTAGTCTGAAGACCCTTTCTGTGGTCATGTGGCCAGCATGACTACATGTCAGAGTCAGAGGTGGTATTCAGCAGGTTCCGACCAGTTCTGGAGAACTGGTAGTGGAAATTTTGAGTAGTTCAGAGAACTGGCAAATACTGACTGGCCCCGCCCCCATCTATTCTCTGCCTCCTGAGTCTCAGCTGTTCGGCTGGGTCTTCTTTTGTAGCCCTGCACAGGTGAATGAAGTTGGAAAGCAGGTTAGTGGGGTGGGGAGGGAATGGGGATTTTACAGTAACTCCCCTGCCACACCCACCAAGCCATGACAAGCCACGCCCACCAAGCCACACCCACAGAACCGATAGTAAAAAAGTTTGAATCCCACCATTGGTCAGGGTGCATGGAACAATTACCTTCTCACGGAAGTGGTATTTGCACACTTTCAAATTGTTAGGTGGGCAGGAGCTGAGGCAAGTAATGGGAGTTCACCCTGTCACATGGCACTCAGGTCTTGAATCTGGGCTGTCAGCTTTACAACTGACAAGTTCAGTGTCTTTAACCACTGAGCCATCATTTCCCCTATTTTATAAATGCATTTAATTTATTTTCAAGAGTTCACACTAAAGGTGTAATGCTCTCTCAAGAAACCAGTGGTGTAGGTTTCACATAAATCCTTGTGATGAATTCATGCAAGCAGGTGCTCCTGTCTTGGCTATCCAAGACTGGAAACAAATCCCCTTTACTTTCTAGGCATAAAGCTAATATTTATTGCTATATCTCCTAACCTTAGTATTCTAAGTATATGTCAGTACACTGAGTATTTGTGGGAAGTGGGTAACTGAGAAATTAAAGAATGTCAAGAAAAAGAAAAGAAAGGAGAGAAAAGGAAAGGAAAAAATAAAATAAAAATGCATTAATAATATTAATTAGTTAGGGTAATGAAACATCTGCAAGAAAACAACCAAGCACAAAGGATCCCTCAAAGAAAAATAGGTATGCTATGTATTATGAAACAAAGAAAAAGGGAAGAGTCATATGATCTTATAGAACAAAATTGATGAATTCATGTAAAGGAATGAAGGTGTAATTTTGATCGTTCATGGAAGAGCTAAAATGTCAAAAAGTATTAAATGGTTCCATCTAGACTGTTGTGGGCGCATATGAAAGTTGGAATGTATAGGTTGGCAGGAGGTTTTCTTTTTTTCTTTTTAATAATAACATTTCATTGCAAAGAGAAAGTGATAGGGAAAAAAAATACAAAGATGGGAAGGAAATACATGAACAACTATAAACACAAAACAAACAACATCCCTCTCCCCCCGCCCTGCCTTGCCAGAATATAGTAGGAGTTGCATATTAAGCTCCAGTGCATGTCATCATAAAAGAATCAGAGGTAAGTTTGGAGAATAACTATGCAGTGATTTCAATGAATGTGATCCAGGGAAAACCTTATTCTAATAGGTGGTAGGAAGAGATGGGTGAGAATCATTCTAGAATCATTGGGTTGGAAGGAACCTTGGAGAGTTCCAAGTTCAACTTTGTGCCTGGGACAGGCTTCCTCAGACCATCCCAGACAAATAGAGACCAAACTGTGTTTGTAAACATCTAATGATGGACCACCTATGATTCCAGAGGCAGGCTGTTCTGGACACTCAGAGACCAAATTTCTCTCTCAGGCTTCCATGGCATTTGCAAAAGACCCATGGTCTACTTCATTGCAAGTAAATTAGGTGACACATCTCATGGTCCTCACCCTCTTTGTTGCTCTTCTTTATATTTTTCCAGTTCTTCAACATTTGTTCTGTATTGTGGCAACCAAAACTGATCAAAATATAGGTAGACTAGGACCAGAATTTCCACTGCTAAGCAAGGCAGTTGTTAAGTAAGTTGTGCCCAATTTTATGACCTTTTTTCCGCCACTGTTGTTCAGTGAATCATGTCATCATTAAGCAAATCTGGCTTCCCTCATTGATTTTACTTGTCAGAAACCAGCTGGGAAGGTGCCCATCACAGGATCCTGGGGTGCTGCAACCATTATAAATCCCTGCTAGTTGCAAAGCACCTGGATTTTGATCATATGACTTTGGGAATGCTATGGTGTAAGCGTGAGGATTGGTTGTAGGACATTTTTTTTTCAGGACCGTTGTAACTTCAAACAGTTGCCCCACACTTAATCTGTACTATATCAGGATATGTGTGTGTATGTGTGTGTACATACACACACACACACACAGAAAGAAAATACAAAAGTAAATTTTAGGGAAATTAGGGAAGGGAAAAGGGAAGTGGATAGCAAGGGGAAAAGAAAAAAAAAAGGCATTGATTTCCAGCTTCTTTGATGCAGTAAAATAAAGCAATAACATCTACCCTCAACTTTTTTACTTCTTCATAATAATATAAACTGACAATTTCTACAAGAACAAATCTATCTAATCGGTAAAACTCAAAATCAAAGATTCATATTTTTTTTTGTACCAGGACACCAAGATCCTTCTTACAAGTACTGTTTCAAGGCCAGTAGTATATTGTACCTGTTTCTTTTATTGTCTCCTACTGAAATACCCAAACCTGCATTTTTCATGTGAACTGCATTTTGTTGGGAAAGGATCAATGCTGTTGTTGTTGTTGTTATTGTTATTATTAAATTTATTTGCCACCTTCTCAGGATTCAAAATGACTTTTTCAATATTCAAGTCTATCAAGATCCTTGTCATCCTGTTTGCAATATATTCTACCCACTTTGTTAAAAGAAGGGAGAGTTGGGAATGTCAAATAAAACCATAAAAGTAAATTGACTGTAGTCAGAATAGAATAGTCAAGAAGCTTGTGCAGTCAAACAAGAAGACAAGGGGACAAAAATGAATGTGGGTTAAATGAACATGGTTTGAAAACTGAGTGACCGCAATGAAAATATATATATATATATTGAAATGATTTGGATAGTATATACTTCTACCTCAATCATAAGTGGAGATATTTATTTATTGACTGTTTCACCCTGTCTTTGTTTCTTTTTTTAACTCATCAAACTCTAAGTGCAGTTGTTAACAACAGTGAACCAACCAGATGCTATTACACCAGGAATAGCAGCAGAAGATTCAATAATGATTGAAAACTGATCACTTCTAGTATGGTAGAGGGAGTAAGAGATTAGAATTCCAATATGTGGGTGTTATGAAAATTCTTCCATAGGGCCTGATATTGGAGATCTACCATATTTAATATCCTTATCTTGATACAAGAGAATGATCAATACTGTTTTATTACTAGCAATCCGGAGAATCCCACACTAAAGAAATGCTCAGTGACTGTGTGAATATTATACTGGATAGCTACTGACTAGAGTTATGACTTCAGTAGAGACTCAGAGCTTATTCGCATGATTCTTGAAGTCATGACCAAATGCTTATTTTCTGTCTGGGAATGCAAGTGGACACCTTTGCTTTATTATGACAAAGTATGCAAAATTAAGTGTTCAACTGCCATCTATTTTTTTCTCCTATATGTTTTTTTCAACTTCAAGATTATAATCTTGTAGGATACTGAATTTGTCAGATTAATTTATATTCATCTATTTTCATATATCCCCTGGAGATATATGAACATTTTAATGTATCACCTTCCTTCCTTCTTTCCTCTCTCCTTCTTTCCTTCCCTCCATCTCTCCCTCCTTTCTCTCTCTCTGTGTCTCTGTCTCTGTGTCTGTTTCTCCCTCTCCCTCTCCCTCCCCCCTCTCTCTCCCTCCCTCTCTCTCTCCTAATATACAAAGGAAGCATAAAATAAAAAATACCATTTGAAAATATGTGAGTATTTAGAAGGAGAAATGCCCTTAAAAACTTATTCCCTGCTCATTAAATTATATATGAATTATATCAGCACTGACCCTACATTTTCACCTGGATTCTACTTTATAGAAATTTTAAAAGAGAACATAAATGCAGTGCCTGGCATCCACTTTTCACGAGCTACAGGCATACAGTTTTGTAACATCATCTCAAGGAGATATATGCTTTGGAACAGGGAGGAAGAAAGTCGTCAGTCTTATTTCTTGAAATGGCCTTAGGCCATTGATTATGTGATTTAATAAGCAGGCTGAAGGCTAACTCTTATTGAGAAAGGGAAGCCTGCAAAGATTAAATGAGGATCAGTGACTATGAAGGAAAAGCTAAATATCTGCCTCAGTATACCAATATGTTCTATATGAAATATTTACTTATTTAATCAGTTTATATTGCCACTCAATTCAGTAGATAAGTCTGGGTAATGAACAATATTTAAAATCAAGTAGAAATCTCTGCAATCATGCCTACCAAGATTAAAATGCATGGCATCCAAGAAAAAGTGTAGCAGTCAACCAAGAGATGGATCACTTTACACAGTAGGGAGGGGGGCAGGCTTGGGACAAGGCCACTCTTTAAGGCCTCATGAAAGGCCAGAAGAGTCAGAGCCACCCTAATCTCCAGAAAGAGGATATTTCAGAGGGCAGCACAATGGTAGAAAAGGCTCACTTTTTAAGCCCCCACCAGATGACACTGATGAGACCAAAAACATGCCACACCTGCTGGGCCAGATAGGATGGGTAGGAACAGCAGGAGAGAAACAGACCCTTAGGTAAGCCAGTCCCAAACCATGAAGGTGACAAGCAATACCTTGAATTGCGTGGGGCAGCATGTGGCAACATTCTGACCCAGCTTCTCAAACACGACAAACCCTCTGACATTAACTCAAAAGATTCCTTTATTAGGAGTGCTGGCAGCCCCGGCAAAAAGTTTATCTTCCAGGCTAACAAGTCTTTCTGGCTGGAAGATGAATAATTGTCTGCCACACCTATTCATCTTCGCCCCCTGCCTTTTATCCCCAGAGCTAGGGTGGGGCTTCACTAGCAGAGGTGGCTCTGCCTTTCTCAGGATTGGCCCACGGCTTTCCACTGCTCTCCTCTCCTCTGCCTTCTGCACAACCGCATGTCAGGTGAGATATTTGAAATAGAGCTTCAGAAAGCAGGTGCAGACATGGACTTAGCTGTTCCTCCTCTTCTTCATCAACCACCTCTAGACCTGGGGGCTGTTGACATTCCATCTGAGGGCTGATGGACGGCCCAGACTCCTCTCTCTCTCTCTCTCTCTCTCTCTCTCTCTCTCTCTCTCTCTCTCTCTCTGCCAGCTCCATTCCCTCTTCCCCCTCAGAGCTCCCAGGTTGCCCAGATATGACCCTGACTCCCACTTCTCCTCTGATTTAGCTGTTAGAGGGGCCGACAAGCCACAACATGCAGCCAATGCAGCTCAGAAAGTAGTGGTGTTACATGCACTGAATAGCTGATGCTGTTAATTATCCATCATTTGCATTCTGCACAGCTGAAACTTCCAAATGCTCTTCAAGAACAGGCCCATTTAGAGTATCTTGCAGTAGTCCAGACATGAGGTCACAAGGACATGAGTCACCAGAGCAAAGAACTGACAGGCTCAACTGGTGCACAAGTGTTACATAGGAAAAGAAGAACAAGAGCTTTGCTCCAAAGCTCTTGAAAGAGTCACTTTTTTTAAAGCATCCTTAATATCTGCTTCTCAGAGTTCATCAAGAAAATCAAAATGCTTCTTTCTCCTCTGTGCTGAGTCTGTCTCATTTCCCTGTCAATATTAGGGTTAGAGTTAAACAGAGTACATGAATGAATATGGCTGTCATGTAGCAATTGAATCAGCATCAAACAAGAATAGATATTGAAATCATCATGCTCAAATAATGTACTAGCTTGCAAAGCTTGCTGCTAAGGCAGCTGATGTGAAACCACCTGAATTTGAAAAAGACAAAATGAAAGAGGCACATGATGATGATGGGTGTAATGTCTGCCTGTGAGATAGAGTGGGCAGGAAATGGCTTCAAGAAAACACATTAGTTTTGCATCCTTTGAGCTGGGCCCAATCACTTATGTGGGCATCAAAGATATACCTGCCTCTTAAGGAGGGAGCCAGCACTTGGCTCCTGTTTGTGGTTGTTCTGGAAAACTAGATTTGGATGGGACAATACATAGATGGGACATTACTTGGATGGGAGAGTACATAGAAGGATGACTATTTGGATGGGAAACTACAGAGTATTGCACGCCAAAACAACTAAACACAGAGACAGGTTATTTTTCCTTGTGCCATACTCTGTTGAACAGCTAATTCCCATAGTACTATCTTATGTCTAAGAATATTTACCCATGTAGTATGGCTGTATTACTTTTATCCTTCTCTATTCCATTACCTTCTCTTATTGGTATCATTATTATGATTATTATTACTTGATTGTTATAATTATTACTACTTTGTTGCTTATATGTACACTGACAGCTTCTGTACCAGAGATAAATTCTGTGTGTGTCTAATCACATTTGACCAAATAAAGGTAGTCTATTCTATTCTATTCTATTCTATTCTATTCTATTCTATTCTATTCTATTCTATTCTATTCTATTCTATTCTACCAGTATTNGGTGGCTGTGGCAGGGGAAGGATACTGTAAAATCTCCAGTCAGAGGTGGTATTTGCCGGTTTTCTGAACTACTCAAAATTTCCGCTACTGGTTCTCCAGAACTGGTCAGAACTGCTGAATACCACCTCTGCTTAGTGGCCATTGCAGAAGAAGGATACTGTAAAATCTCCTGTCAGAGCTGGTATTTGCCATTTCTTCAAACTACTCAAAATTTCTGCTACTGGATCAGAACTGGTCAGAACTTGCTGAATACCACTTCTGATTCCATTCCATTCCAGAGATTTATGGGCAAGATAAAAAGCATCCCAGAAGAAAGCCACAGGAAACCACTTCTGCATCACTACCAAGAAAACTGCATGGGTAAACTCAAGTGAGTCACGAAGACTCAAGCACTTTCCTGGATGTTTCACAGAGGTGGATTTGTAGCTGTGCAGATGCAAATAGATAAAATTCCACAAAACATCCATAATAAAGTACATTTATTGGTACATCAGGTATCTTCATAACTCACATTTGTGATGAAGTTCTTTAATGACCAATCCTTTGTATATCAGCCTTGTAGGTGAAAAATGGTTATCTCCTAACCCATCTCATAGTGGTAGAAAAGCTGCTATCAGTTCATGAGTCCAGGCAAGAATGGAGGGAAACGTCCCCAACCCCTCGAGGGTCAATTTAGTGACCAATCAGGATCACAGATGTGGCCACGTAACATGAACTACATTTCCCAGGGGACCTTTAACTACATTTACCATGATGCATTCCCTTAAGGGGACAGCTCATAATTTCTAAGTAACTATCCAATTCCCATAGACTGGCTGGGATAGCACAAGCACTACTCACAGGTGACTTTGTTGTATTTTGGCTAGAAAGGTGAAAATGCATGTATTCCCCAACTCTCCCAAATATGCAATTCCATTAATAAATCAAAGTTGGTCATTGGGATGGAGATTATGCTGTTGGTTGGTTACTAACAAAGGTTGAAAGTTGATCCTTACCAGTAACATATAGCAACTTCATAGCAATCTCTGGCCACCATTGCTGTAATATAAAGGTAATTCTCCTGATCTTTGGGCACAATGGATGGATGACCCCAAAAAACTATAAGTTTTTAATGGGGAATGATTTTTACACAGGGTATAATGACTTGCTGCTGAATATAATTCTAACACTTTACAAGACTGCATATGCCATACAATCAGTGATTGATGCTGCCAAATAGAATTATAACTGAATTCAGCAAACACAGCAACACTTTTGCCCAAGAATGTTATATTTGGTATATGGGGGAAATTGTAAAGGGGTATCAAATAAGATATTTGACAAAGAGTTTCAGAAAGCAGGTGCAGTAACTATATGTTTGAGACACCAGGCCTTTCAAATACTGTGGATTGCCACTTACTTCCCCTGTCTGTAACATCAGCCAACCACTGAAAATTGAATTAAACTTTGGAGGTCTGTGTTTTGACAATGGGGTATTGTCGAAACCAGCCAAACCAAAAGCAGCAGATAACGATTATGCAACAGAACAGGTAGTCCTTGACTTACTACCATAACTGTATCCAACAGTTCTGTTGCTAAGCAGAACATTTGTTAAGTGAATTTGTCCCATTTTAAGACCTTCCTTGCCACAATTTTTAAGTGGACTACTGCAGTTGTTAAGTGAATCTGGTTTCTCCACTGACTTTGCTCAGGAAAAGTCGCAAAAGGTGATCACATGACCCCGGGGACAATGCAACCATCACAAATATGAGCCAGTTGCCAAGCACCTGAATTTTGATCATGTGACCATGGGGATGCTGCAATTTTGAACAGTCACTAAGAGAACTGTTGTAAGTCAAGGACCACTTGTATTAGAGATAAAACCTCTTCATAAAGAGGTGAATTGATGGTGTTCACCTGCACAGTATATAGTGTGAACATGTTTCTCAAATGATGGAAAATTATGGTGTGGGTAGTACCCTTACTCTTTTATTGTAAAGTAATTGAAAAGCAACATACGATATATTTAGCACTAATTTCTGATTCCCCACCACCTAATGAGAAGGAAAGATTCACTGGAGAAGAGCCTAATGCTGGGAAAGATTGAGGGTAATAGAAGAAGGGGATAGCAGAGAATGAGGTGGCCGGATGGAGTCACTGAAGCTGTCAGCATGAGCTTAAATGGACTCTGGGGGATGGTAGAGGACAGGAAGGCCTTGAGGAACATTGTCCATAGGGTTGCAATGAGTCAGACATGACTTCACAACTAACAACAACAACTTTCTGATTTCATAAATAGGAAAAAGCGTGGGGAGAGGGAAGAGAGAAGACTGGCTATGTTTATTATTTTATCAGGATCCAGATTGGATATGCAGTTAGTTTCCTATATCACTCAATCAATCATTCAATCAATCAAAATTTTACTACATTTATTACTGGTCTTCTGTTTCTTTTCTTTAATTCTGAGGATCTGATCTGTATTATCACAAAATTTGCACTGAAGAGCAAATTCATTTTGATACACAATAATAATCCAGAGAGAACTCCAGGATGCGTGTCAAGTTCCATTTCAACGAACAGCAGCTTTGTATAGCAAAAGTGGAAGCACAGGAGCTGGAAATGGTTGAGATCATCTGATTTTAAATCTCCATATAGAGGAGGAGGAGGAGGAGGATGTGGTGGTGGTGCTGGAGGAGGAGGTGGTGGTGGAGGTGGTGGCTGTTAGGAATATAAGTCACCTAACAGGTATTTGGGTTAGAAATATATAAACCAGGATAGACATTTTATTACTGTCCTGCTTTAAGGAATGCACCAGTATGCGCAATTGGGTGTGGTTTTCTCAACAACAGCCATAAGATGGAAGGCCAGAACGCTAGGTTTGTTTTAGTCTGAGAGAGAGGAGTGTGAGTGTATCTTTTATTTTCTTCTGTTGCGAAAAGTATTGGCTATTCTGCTTCCATTTTTTCCTAATTTGGCTGATATTACTGGATTTAATAGTAAGTCTATACTATGAACTGTTTTTGACACTGGAATTTGATATTTTGGATTATCCCTGAGTTGGAAAAAAACTGACTGGTTATTACTTGTGAATTGAGCTTTGGACTGCCTATTTTGGACTTTGCTTTAAATCTTTCTGGCCAGTAAAAACCTACATTTACGGTTACAGGTGTATCTGTGTGCTCTGTTGCTCTGTGTGGTATTATTCCAACAACTCTCTCTAGTACGTCTTCCTGTAATGCGCTCAGTTTCTCCTAACGGGCGATATTACGCGCTTGCAACAGTTGTGGTGGAGGGAAGGAGGAGGAGGAGGTGGGTGGTGGTAGGGTGGTGGTGGTGGTGGTGGTGTGACTGGTGGAGCCAGAGGAGTAGGAGGAGGAGGAGGAGGAGGAGGAATAATTAAACTTTATGTTGCCCAACTCTCAAAGATTCTGGGCATCTCATAACAATTATAAGATCAATAAAACATTAAAGATAAAAGCAAAAGATGGCAAGCACAATGAAGTGAGGGGGTTTCACTGTCCCTCACCAAGGTCTGTGTGAAGATCCAGATCTTCACTGCTTTTCTAAACACCACTAGAGTTGGGGCCTCTTTACTTTATATTATGTGAAGCTTCTTCTCTGGCAACACTGAATTGTTAACTCGGGCATACAAAACCTTTGCCAGACCAATTCTCAAATACAGTTCATCTGCCTGGAATCCACACTGTATATCGGACATTAACACAATTGAGTGGGTCTAGAGGTATTTCTCTAGAAAAGTATTCCACACCTCTGCTCACAATAGAATTCCTTATGCCTCTAGGCTCAAAATTTTGGGCCCAGACAATCTAGAACTGTACCGCCTGCAGCCCAATCTAAGCATAGTACACAAAATTGTCTGTTACAATGTCTTAGCTGTCAATGACTTCTTCAGCCTTAATCACAATAATACACAGGCAAACAACCAATACAAACTCAAGGTAAACTGCTCCAAACTTGATTGCAGAAAATATTACTTCAGCAACAGAGTGGTCAACACCTGGAATACCCTACCTGACTCCATTGTTACAGCCTCAACCTCTCACAGCTTCAACCTTGAACTGTCTACTGTGGATCTCACCCCATTCCAAAGTGGTCCTTAAAACAAGCATGCCAGCGTGCCTGTAGTCTCTGTCTTACTGTCCCCATTTATCTGTATTTACTCCCTTTGTTCTTGTTTACAATCATACTTACACTTGTTATCTTGTACATGTATGACAAGCAAACAAACAAACAAATAAATATATGGGAATAACACAATGGTTAAATGTATCTCACTCTGTATTGGAGTACAACGTGATATTTATGCAGGATCTAGAATATAATTAAAGCAAAAATCCAGATGGAGCTTTGAGGTAGATTCTTTAAGAGAAGGAGGGAAGATTTGAATGCTAATAATTATCCTATTCAATGAAAGCCGTGTTAAAACCAAGAATAGGTTTATTTAGAGCATTCCTGCATTCTTTTTTCTTTTGCTTCTTAAATGTATTTGGGGCATTTCTTTTACAATTAGAAGTGAAAACAAAGAAATATGTCTTATTGGGTCTTTGAACCAATATCTTGCTGCCGCACGGAGGAGATACTTTAATGATACAGTTTTCATTACTAAAAATGCTATAGAATAATAAATTAATTCAGTGTTGTGCACTTATCTATTAGACACATTACTACAGAAATATAAAAATGTTAATTATTCATTATCATCCCTGTGATTATTTGTTGTGGCTGATAATTACATTGAATGTATTTTATATCAGTAATAACCTTCTGTCTACATTTATGACATATCATATCTGGGGGGCTTGTCAAGCTTTTTCCCCAAAGCCTTTTCTTTATTAAGACACAGACCTCAGGAGTACATAACCTTTATGTTGAAGCCAAAGTTTTTCTCCCCCTCCTCCTTCATATAAAAAGCAAATATTATAGATTAATTAATCCAATGTGATTATAATTTAATCACCCTTTCTTGGTGTGCACTAGGGATTCGTCTGTTATTTGGTGACTTATTCATATTGTCATGAAGTAGAAATGCAGTCATAAAATATTTGTGCCCTGCTCATTCATGGAAGACCAAACTGAAGTTCATGGCCCCAGCCAGCTGTAGTCAGAGCCAAAAAGGTAGAAGGTGTGACTCAGAGGAGGGAATACAGATGCATCTTTCAATGCACGTTGGTCCATCTCACTCAAAGCAGCCGTTGCTCAGCTGCATGAACATAATATGCAGCCAAATTATACCAAGAAGGGACAAATGTGTCTAAACTTGCCTAAGTGTCATGTAATGAATAGGCAAAACGTTCTCTTCAAAACCACTAGAGTTCACTGAAAGCCTCAAATGATGAATTTAAAATTATCACTAGCTTGCTAGAGTATATGCTCTAGTTGGGTTCATGTAACTCACTAAGGCATCGAGTGGTTTGTTTGGGGTTTTGATTGAGTGTGTGGATTGTTTTGATTCATTTTTAAAAGTCTTGATTTCACTGGTAAGCTTTTTAAAATATTTTTTAAAAATTGTATTCAGTGCCTTCTACAGTTTGATTGTTACTGTCATAACAGTTTGCCTTGATTGGAATAGGTTGCCTTGATTATCTGCTAAAGATCAAAACAATGTAATGAAAGAAAGAAAGAAAGAAAGAAAGAAAGAAAGAAAGAAAGAAAGAAAGAAAGAAAGAAAGAGGAAGGAAGGGAGAAAGAAAAAGAGGAAGGAAAGGAGGGGGGAGGGAAGGAAGGAAGGAAGGTTGAAATAAATGCAAATATTTGCTGTAGACACCAACCATTATCATTTGCTTTGTCAGAACTGCAAATACTGTTGTGATATATGGATCATATCATACTCAAGTAACTTACAATTTAATTGCATATGATGAAGTGGCCATGTAAGTACATTCATTTTCCTTTCTCAGGTAAACTCGAAGTGTAAAGTCTGCTATTAAATTCAGGGTGAAATCATATCGGCTGTTTTCTTCTGATATCGTTAATCCTGCCTTTCATTCAGGAGATCCAGGTGGCATAGACAGAGTTTGCTCCTCTTATTTTTCCTTATCACAACCACCCTGTAAAGTAGGTTGGTTGAGAGGGAGCAAGTGAGTTTCTATGGCCGAAGGTAAAGTAGAATGTGAATCTCTTCTCTCCTAGCTCAACACTTGATCCATTACACCACGGGTGTCAAACTCGCGGCATTACATTGCCATCACGTGATGTGTCGTGTTTTTTTCATGGAGCTGGGATGGGTATGGCAGGTGTGACACACCCACCCCACAGGCTGCCAGTTTGACACCCCCTGCATTACACCATGTTGGTTCTCATAATCTTCTTATCTATCTTGTGTCTTGCTGTGGAACTGAGCTGAGGAAAAATTGCCTAAAGCAATACAGCAGGCAATTATGACCAATATCACTCTTTTCTTTTCCCTTTCTGATTTATATATGAACAAAACAGAGGCACACGTGGCTGCTCTACTTCACTGGGTTTGTCACTGACAATATCAAGGTGAACATACTGTTTAAACAAACCAACCAAACCTTTTGGATTTTTATAAGAGATATCCCAAAGTCTTCTCATCTTGTTCAAAAATTGCACATCCAAACTTAGAATAAGGTTGTAATTACTAGTCACTGAAGCAGACTTTTTCCTCTCCAGTACTTCAGGTAGTCCTCAATGTAGGACCACAATTGAGCCCAAAATTTATGTTGGTAGATGAGAAATTTGTTAAATGAGTTTTGCCCCATCTTATGACTTTTCTTGCCACATTTGTTAAGTGAATCATTGCAGTTGTAAAATTAGTAAGATGGTTGTTAAGTGAATCTATCTTTCCCATTGACTGTCAGAAGATTACAAAAGATCAGAGGTCTCCAAACTTGGCAACTTTTGAGACTTGTGGACTTCAACTCCCAGAATTCCTCAGCCAGCTGCTGAGGAATTCTGGGAGTTGAAGTCCAAGAGTCTTAAAGTTGCCAAGTTTGGGGACCCCTGCAAAAGATGATCACATGACCCCAGGACACTGCAAGTGTCATAAATGTGAGTCAGTTGTCAAGCATCCGAATGTAAATCACGTGACCCTAGGGATGCTGCAACAGTCATAAGTGTGAAAAAATGGCCATAAGCCACTTTTTCCAGTGCCATTGTAACTTCGAACAATCACTAAATGAAGTGATGTAAATCGAGGACTATTGCTACTCAGCATTATTGATCATCCCTTCCTGAAATGTTGCAGGAATGAGTGAAAGGTAGGGCAGGATCTACAGAGAGAATGGAAATTCTCACATTCTTTCTCCATTCTTCTTCCTCCCACTCTTTGTCAACAATCAGTTCTAGGAATGAAAATGGATTGATTAACTGAGTAAAGGCTCAAAACTACCTGCCCCCCACCCCCATTGTTTCTAGAGCAGTGTTTCTTGACCCTGATGACTTTAAGATGGGTGAACTTCAACCACATCTTAATCTTCAGAATTCTGGGAGTTGAAGTCCATTCATCTTAAAGTCATCAACATTGAGAAAAACTTTTCTAAAAGATGCCTCCAATCTTGAGCCAATATGAAAATTAATTTTTGGGTTCCAGTAAAACAACAAAGTGTCATAATATTCAAGTCTTTCTATCCCTGAACCATGTACATTTTTAAGCAGCAAAATGTCTATCAAAATGTGTTATCGACTGCTTCTCATTCTTTTTATTTTTTGTGAGAGATATAAATTTCTGAACCAGAGATCTTTGGATAAAGTATAACCTATGAGTGCAAATGAAATTACTATTTGATCTAAAAGAGAGAGAGAGAGAGAGAGAGAGAGAGAGAGAGAAACATTTGGAAGGCTAGCTCTTATGACAACAGTATTTAATTAAATGAAGTTTAATATTATACAGACTATTTTGTTTGAGGAAGCTAAGCTAATGTTTCATTAATACTTTAGGAAGAAGTCAAACTTAAATGAGGTTTTAAAATGCAAAGTCTTCCCTCTTCCATCTCCTGAACCACTGGGACATATCACTCCAACTCTAAAAATAAAATGCACTTTAAAAATGTCCCACAAAGAAATTGTACAATGTCTCAGTGGAAGCCACTAATGGGATTACCAATGGAGCATGTATGCAGATTCTGCAATAGAAAGAAAGAGTTGGAGGCAAATTAGAATCTGCATCCCTTAAAACCAATAGGACAAGTTGGCTATTAGTTAGGTGATGTCCCACCGATTTCAACAGAATGTACATTCAAATACTCCAAACCATTGTTTTCCTTGTCAAAATTGCATTGGTGATCAGAGAAGAGTGCTATTACCAAGACTGTAAGACGGGTGTTTTGCTTACACAAACCTGTGTTGCATATATTTTATTTCTAAATTTATTACAACGATAACTACGAATTAAAAAGAATGAACAATTGAAACCTCAGCAGAGGACTAACACTCAAGCAAATATATTAAATAATTTAAAACACAAGATATTTGCACTGCCTTCCTAAGCATCTTGACAGTGCTAGTTAATTAGATCTTTCTAACAAAGTTGCTATCTAACAAAACTAGCCTGTGTGTGGTTTTTTTTTTTTTTTAAGATTCTAATCATGCCACCTGTTGTTTATTTGGCTTCTCACCTAAACTGGACCCCCATCTTTCACTGAGAGAGAAAGAGAAGGGGGAAAAACAGCAACCACAAATCACAAATATCTAGCCTTTATTGAGCCAGAGATATGAATCAAAGAATGCCAACAAACCTCTGGATTTTTATGTTTTTAATCAGTGAGGGAACCTATATCTATGATACAGTTTTAGTACTTTGTCATCACTACAGAGAAAAGAAAAAGGGTGTGTGGGATTTTAGGAGAGATTTAATCCAGATCCCATCTTGAAATATTTTGTTGAGCATATAAGGAGAATGGGAACGGTTTGTGTATTTCTTTCCACACTGAAAATGATAGCAGATCACCTCAAACCCTCATATCTTTGCACAACAGAAATACTATCTATATCAATATTGGTTGACACACTGATAGTAACTCCCTAGCAGAGAGATCTTTTTGTAACTTTCACGCTAGTTGTCACTTGAAAGTTCCCTGTACATCCATATTTACTGCCCATTATTTAAATATATCCATTGCAAATGAGCTCTCCAGTAGTTTATGGGGTACAAAAATAATACAGTTGAAATATAGCTTGCAGCTACATTACCCTCAAGCTGTGATCCTGTCAGCACTGTGTAAATTGAATGGGCTTACATTAATTAATCCAACATCTGGATGGGAATCGAAAAGAAACAGAGTGAGAAATAATAACAATGAAGAAAATTATGAAAATGAACTCCTGTGAAATAGAGATTTCTATACAGTCTTCAATTTTCTTTAAATAAGAAAGTTAAGCAGAAATGATGTCAGCCATTATATTGTTTACCTGTTGTCTACCTATCTACCTATTTCTTTACCTGATCCCTGGCTTAATATCCTTCTTTATGACAACATACACACACTCTGTTCATGCTGCCCAGACAAGAGTCCCATTGATACTTCCGACTTGAGCTCCTTCAGTGACAGACCAAAATCTGCGATCGTGTGCAGTTTCGATCTGTGCTCACTGCTGGAGTGCCCTGAGCCAGCTGGTTTCAGGGCTAAGCCACCCTGTAGAGGTGGTGAAGAGGGGGGAGACTGCTAGCAGGGTCGAGGAGAGTCACATCTCTCCTCCCCAGCTGGCCATTACTCCCTTTCCCAAAGGCAGTTGCAGTGGTGGTCAGAAATGGCCACCTCAGTCAAAGAAGAACTTGACCAGAAAAGAATGTGCAGGAGGAAGATAAGAAGAGAAAGTTTTTGGCTGACTGGGTCGAACTGGAAAACACAACATACATGGTACTCTGAATTTGAATTATAAAGAACAACATTGTTCCCAAAAGAAGACTTTGAAAGCAGCAAATGAGAGAGGGGTAGGGAAAGGACCTTGGTTGTTTCTCTTTCTTTTCTTCCCTATATTGACAACAAAGAGATTTCAACAAGAAACGGCAAAATATCCACTTTGACATTAACAGGTATTTAAGCTGAAAATAAATGTCAAAAGGATAATAAAGATTTCTGGATCCTCAAAAACTTTTAAAAGAAGAAAAAAAAACAAAAGGTGGATCTGAAAATAGAGGAGACTACCTGGAAGTGAAAGGAATTAACAGTGAAACAGATACATTTTAACTGAATCTTTGTAACAAATAAGAGAACCCCAGGAAGAGAAAGTGGAAAAAGAAGCAAAAAGAAACAACAATTTGGATTATTTGGTGATTTTTGGGTTTTTGGCTATTGGATTTAAAGACTAAAATTAATCGGGTGTGGTTGTTTCAAAGTTTTTAAAATGGTATTACTCTTGGAAGAATTGAGAATGGACTTAAAAAACAGAAAGAAGATGCATAAGAAGGAAGAGGTTCTTTTGGTCTCTGCATTCAATTTTTAGAAATGGACATCCTGAGACTATGAGAATACAATAAGAAATGCCATGTAGAACCAAGAAGGGCAGGACAAAGAAGAAGCCATCTTCTAATGACCAAGTATTTCTATGTGGGGAAAAGAAAGAAATGGGGGAAAGAGAGTGAAAAATTTAAGAACTGAAAAAAAAACAACTTCAAAAAAAGAATAGTTGAAAAGTAATGTACAACATTGGAAGAAACAGAAGAGAGGATTACAGAAGAGAGAATCAGAAATAGAGAGAGAAGGGGCAAAAAGGGAAGGGAGAAGAAGAGGGAAAGAAAAAAATTATAAAGGACAGAAACAGGACATAGAGAAACAGGGAAAACGTACAAGACACAGAGATAATGGGTGAAAACTTAATTGAAAGGGGGATTCTGCAAGGGTACATAAGATAGTATTGTTATATTAGAAATAGAAATGAACTTTGAAAATATGAAACAAGTTGATTAAAATGATAGATGAAATATTCATTTAATTGTAATGGATATGTTTAATAAATAAATGAAATAAGAGAGATGAGAGAATGAAATTAGAAAGGAGGGAACATTTTAAGTATTTTAAATGTGTTATAAAAATTTAAGTGAAGAGGAATATGAAGGAAATATGAAAAATTATGGAAATATTATAAGTTTTCTCAGGAAATATGATATCCTATTGAAAAGAAATGTTAAAGATGTTAAAGATTATAATTAATATTAATGATTAGAGCTGAATTGAATAGAATAAGTATTTTATTTATTATTGTTATATATAGTATATTCTCTTTTAAGAACTTAGTGCATATTTAAGAATGAACCAAGCAGAATTCAACTGGAAGTTATGTGTTATATTGAATGTTATATTGTAAAGGCATAAATTGAAGTTTAAATAAGAGCTGAATGGATAAAAATTAAAAGATATAAAGGTGTCATACTCCAAGTTAAGTAACTACAGGGAAAAATATGAAATTAAAACAGGACAGACAAAGTATATAAATTATGATGACTAGAAAGATATTGTGCGTGTGTGTGTGTTGTTTAAGTTTTCGCGGGTACTTACATGTATGCGTTTCAGCTTCCTTCGGGTATTATCCCACATCAACTGTATTGTGCTTTTAAAGCTGTAGCAATGTTTCGGCAGAATCTCATCTGCCATCATCAAGCTTCTGTATTGAGTTCGTATGTGGTCAGGCTATCACAGCGTTAGTTTTAAATTTAGGCTAGCCTACTGTTGTGCCAGGATGTTTTTTCTTCATTCTGATTGTTGGGATCTTGGTCTGTGTTTATTGGTCTTGGAGATTGTTTGATTGGTGTTTCTGGTTTCTTCTGTCCTATTTTTGACTTTGATTGGCTGGAAACACTGTGGTCTATGTTTGAGGCTTTCAGTGAAGCTTGGCTTCGAGTAAAAGGATGGCTATCATCTATTAGGAAGCTAGGTTCATCTGGTGTCTGGTTGGGTGTATAAGCTGGCAAGGTATTCAGGGGGAGTCTGTTTGTCCCCAGGTGTTTCCTGGGCTTGTGGTGTGGAGATCTTCTATTTGAGAGTGCAGGCTTCCAAATGATTGACAGTTCTGGTGAATTATTTGAGAAAATGTTAAAATAGTAATAAGATATACGGAATAGAACACAAAGATGAAGGATGAATATGAAATTGAATTTGTGTCTGTATGGAGAAGTGATAACCTGGGACCATGCTATTCTCAAAAAAAAGAAAAGAAAAGAAATTTTATTTGTAGTATGTTTTGTGAAAACCCAAATAATTTTTTTATTAAAAAAGAGTCCCATTGATAGAGGTTAAGCCCAAGATATTTTATTGCCTGAGATCAGGGGTGGGCTTCAAAAATTTCAGCAATGAGTTCTCTGCCTAGTTGTTGGGTAGATATGGCCACTTTTGCCCTCCCCAGGCTCCAGAGGCTTTCCTGGAGACTTCAAAAGGGTGAAAACGGTCTCTCCAGGCTCCAGAGGCTCTCTGGAAGTCAGAAATGGGCCCATTTCTGGCCTTCCCAAACTTCTGGGAGGCTTGTTTTTTGCCCGCCCTGAGCCTCCATGCACACCCTGCACTTACCTGCATCCAAAATGGGCCTCATGGGGACTCCTGGGAGGAGAGGGGCGGGTGGGGCAGGGCCAACCAGGAGTTGGATTTGGGGGTTCTCTGAATTTCACAGAATCTTAGCTAGGGGCTCTCCTGAACTCCTGTGAACCCTCAGCAGCCTACCCTTGCCTGAGACAGAGCAGAAAATAACCATCCTCATCTTGCAACTGCGATTAATTTAATTTTAGCATCAGGCATTAGTATAACATATCACCACACACTTATTTTCCTTCATTTATGGCAATGCTGTGACATGTCTATACCTTTCAAAATTGGAATCATGCAAGTCATAGTATCCCTTGTGACATTTTCTGGAAATGGGGAGAATGGGGGTCCAAATTTGCAAGATGGAAGACAAAGAATCATGATTTGAGCCTATCCCACACAAACATATCCACGGGGGATGTCAATCACCATGCTACATCCATCCTTTTAGACATTTTAATATATGCCTCTCCCTCTCCATGAATATTCATGCTTCCTCAAATGAAGTTGTGGATTTCCAATAGGTCCAATTACCCCTCTACTTTTACAGCCAACCTGAAAATGCCATAAGAGTTGTCTGTTTCTTATCACTCTTAATATGTTGACATCTAAACTTTCCCCAACAATAAATGTTGTTATAAGGGATCATGACTTAATGAATACAGTAGGGTTTGCTGTTGGGAAACATGGATATGATTGCATTGGACAAGATGATAAGTATAAGAGCATGACTAGGTCTTGAACTACCAGACAGACAATATGGCAGCCGGGGGCAGTCAAAACATTTCCCTTGGCTGCTCAGTTCTGATTGTTTGAAACATGTTTGTAACATTTCATAAAGGCCAATTTCTTTGACTCTGATCATTTCGTATCAAAAACTTGTTAGTTCAGAAGACATTTAATATATTGAAAGGGAAAAAGGCAGAGGGTACAGATGGCATTCACTGCAGAGAATAGAGTAAGCTTTTAGAAATAAAATATGCAACAGTAGAAAATAAACTTCTTTACCAGACATAAAGAAGCAAGCATCATAATCATTATAGCTAAACGAGCAGATTTAGGACATGGGAATATTAGCCTGGTCTGGACTCTTAGAAAATTACTGAGAGGCATGATTAAAGTGGGAATGCATAAATATTAATTTATATTACAATTTTCCCACAAGACATTGCAAGCAAATTATCCCCATATTTTCAAAACATTTCTGTTATTTTCTGTTGATACTGGCCTTTCCAAGCACATGCAATGCATTGTATATGGTCTATAAATGCAGATGTCCATGAATGTACTATAGATATTCATGAATGTAGATGTTCATGCATGTACATATTAATGCCTCTTAATCTACTCTCTATGGTTCTATTGAAGAGCAACAAGGAAAGGACAAATCATTAGCTTAATATTACTTTAGATGTAAACAAACATCTACCTACTGGGGTTGCTATTGTTTTTCAGTTCCTATCCCTATTTCTTTGAACTGTTCAGCTGACGAAAATGCACATTCTAATCCCATTCATATGCTAGAAGCCCATGAATAGAGCTAAGCACTGTTGAGCCAACCATGGTTGGTTCAGTACATTCATACCGTAGCATATCTGAGACCATCAAATCACAACAGAGAAACCTTCCGTAGAATTAAATGAGTAATGGGCTTCAGACAAAGCTTTCTAAGGAATTTGCACACAATTAACTCATACCTTCTTGACTTGGATACAAGGCAGTGACTAAAAGTCTGAAGGCTGAGCAAAGTCAGCAAAATAACTCAAGCGCTTTCTGTTTTGTTCGGAAAAACATGAGGTAGACCGGGTTCCAACAAATAAAGTCTTTATTTCAAGGAGTCAGTAAAAGCNAGCTGTTCGAATTTGCCGCCTTTTTTACTTTATTTGGACTGGTTCTTAGTGAATCAATCCAATGCTTACTTTAGTTGACCAATCAGATTTGCATGTTTTGGAGTAACCCAATTTGCATACAGAACACTTTCCATCTTAAATGAGGACAAGTGCAGCCCCACTCATTTGCAGGCATCTGCACTAACCTGAAGGCACTGGGGTGGTGGCTGCTTTAGGAAGCTAATTCACTGAAGCTAATCCGTCCTTTCAAATCAGTGGCACCTTTTCTGCAGGCTTGTATGCAGCCTAAAAAGGGGGGGAAAGCTTTAATGCATACTGGTCATCCCCAAATTGTAACCAGTTATTTAGTTACAAGGTTGACTCAGCCTTCCATCCAGTGGTGCGATTCAAAAATTTTTAGTACCAGTTCTGTGGGCATGGCTTGGTGGGCATGGCAGGGGAAGGATACTGTAAAATCTCCATTCCCCTCCCCACCCCACTAACATGCTTTACAGCTCTGTTCTGCTTTGCAGGGCAACAAAAGAAGATCCAGCCTATCTGCTGGGACTCGAGAGGCTGATAATAGATGGAGGTGAGGCCAGTCAGAGGTAGTATTTGCTGGTTCTCTGAACTACTCAAAATTTCCATTATCAGTTCTCCAGAACTGGTCAGAATCTGCTGAATACCACCTCGACTTCTTTCCTTCCAAGGTGGGTAAAATGAGGATCCAGACTGGAGTCAATCTGCTGACTCTGTAAACTGCTTAGAGAGGGCTGTAAAAAAGTGGAATATAAGTCTAAGTGCTATTGCTATTGCTACAAGGGGACTTACAACCTGCACCTGAAGTTCCAACAATAACCCGCTTTT
The DNA here is from genome assembly GCA_004320025.1 of Laticauda laticaudata. Classification (NCBI taxonomy): domain Eukaryota; kingdom Metazoa; phylum Chordata; class Lepidosauria; order Squamata; family Elapidae; genus Laticauda; species Laticauda laticaudata. Next base: position 33,039 of record BHFT01027481.1, read on the forward strand.
GTTCACATAACTTTGGGCACTTGGCAATATGATCACAATGGTCATTTGCAGCATCCCACAGTCATATAACTCATTTACAACTGCACCCATAGGAAACTGTTAGTTCATTAAATTAGCACTGCATTTACATAATGACCACTGCAAAAAATGGTATAATGTGACTGACCCGTTTTATGCCTCTAATCACTTTTGACTGTAATTACAGTCTTAACATGAAGACTCCTTGTAGTGGAGAGGTGCTGGGCTTGCATCCCATCTGATGTAGCTCATTCCTGAAACATGCACCACCTTCCTGAGGGGATATGGGATGATATCAAATAAATAAATAAAGAGGAAAAAAAGTTGAGTGTGCATGAGCTTGACATGAACCTTGAACCAATATCATTGGGACTGCACTTTCAGGTTTCACAATTCATGAAATACGCTGGCATCAGTGGACTTATTTTTACCCCAGGCATAGAATTCTCTTACAACAAGAATGTTAAATTGAAAATTACATGAGTAGATTAGCCTGATATACAAAAGGAAAACGAATAAAGAGATGATAAAGATGTCCTATGCTGGTGGTCTTCAGTTAAAATCCAGATGCCCACATGTTGAAAATCATCTAATTTTGGACTGGTTTTATGGAATTCTCATTCCATTATGGTCTTTCCCCCCGCCTCCCAAATATTTTTTTTAAGAACTTGTATCTGCAACATGTATTTGAGTTAAAGGTACTACTCAACACTACTCAGGATTTTCACAGCTCTACAACCCAGATATTTACATCTTAATTAATATTTTCAGTAACTTTAAGCAGTGTAATTAATAACTCTTCAGTAATGCACTACTTATAAAAATATTTTAAACTGAAGCATACAGGTGCCAGCTTTGTTTTAAAAACTAATCATTACTCGGCAAATGTCATATCTGTCTGGATAATAACACTCAAAAGTTTCTTCATTTAAAAGAGGGAAAAGACAATATGTTAATTAATGGTGGAAAATAAGTGTTCTGCTGTTAAGAAGCCACTATTTTTTTTTAATAAATGTGTGTGGCGTGTTTCATTTTATCCCTTTATTCAGCTTCCCATCTTGCTTAATGTCAACACTTCACACTAAAGGTCTGAAGTTAATTGAATTTCTTAGTCAGAATTTATGGTTTGAAGTGAATTCAATAAGGGAGACATTTTTTTCATTTACCACAAATTGGAAATACATCTCCCCCCCAAAAGAGGGCAGAAGAGATTGTGGGTTTACATAGCATTATGTGTATGCTAATTTTAGTATCTGGGTACCCGTTTAGAAATGATTATTATCATTACAATTGAAATGCAATGCAAGTCATCAAGAGTTGCTAAGGTTTTAACTAAGGAAACTGTGTGTGTGGTCAGTCTGAGGCTAAATGCTAACATAATTCATTAGCAGCGTCAAAACTCCCCCTTTTATAGTTTTCTTTCTCTTTCAATTGCATTCCAGACAGAAGTTGCCTTTAGAGAAAACATTATTCCTTTATCACTTCAAAATTGGACTTATGGCTACTTTAGCTTCCTCCTTTGAGGATGCTCACACATGTTATCTTTGTTCTAAGAATGGTTACAGGGATTGGGCATGTCTAGTTTAATGAAAAGGAGGACTAGGGGGAGACATGATAACAGGGTTCCAAAATCTAAGGGGCTGCCACAAAGAAGAGGGAATCAGACTTTTCTCCAAAGCATGAGAAGGAAAGAAAAGAAGCAATAGATGGAAATTGATCAAGGAAGGAACCAACTTAGAAAAATAATGCAAAATTTCCTGACAGAACAGTTAATTAGTTGAACGGCTCCTCTTCAGAAGTTGTGGGTGCTCCAATAATGTTTTTTTTTTAAAAAAAGAAGAGATTGAACAACCTTTTTTATTTATTTTTGAAACATTGTAGGGTTTCCTGCTTGAGTAAGGGGGTTGGAAGATCTCCAAGCTCCCTTCCAACTTTGTTATTCTGTTATTTTAACAAACCACTGTAGTTTTTATATCACTGTAAACATCAGTCTGGGAGGTGAATGAATGCAAAAAATACTATTTATCTTAAGGCTGATTCTATTGTGATGGTAGTTATAAGGAAATTATATTTAACCTTATCCTAAAAAAAAACCCCTACAAATCTAAAACAATTACTATGCATTATAGTTATAGATAAGAGACAAAAATCCCCTTAACAACTGGATTCCTATTAGAATGTGATTTTAACATATTTGCTCCACTACGATATGTAAACCAAAATGCAATTGCTCTTTTGATATTTATAACTATTTAGAAGTTTCAAAATGTAAATGGAAAACCTTCACAAATTGAGCATATTGATGAAAATAACTCTAATCACACTGTACTATGTTATGCAGAACTATTTGTAAACATTTATATCTTAAGAAGTGGGTTATAAGTTAATATATTAAAAGAAATAGGCATAAGGAGGTATGATGTCTTAGGCAGAGTTTTTATCCCCTAGAAATTGTGCATCTGATGCTAAAATAAAATGGAATGACCCTAAGATTAAAGAGGGAAAATAAGAATGAAATCAAACCTGATAGATGCAGCCAGAGAGCTCTATCAACTCCATCTAAATTACAGTCCTCACCATGAGGACATTTTTCTTCCTTTTCAAAATGTTTTTGAAGGAAAAAATAAACCCACATCTTTCAATAAAAACTCTGAAAAATAGTTTGGTGGGGAAGGTCTATGGCTTCGCTGGTCAGTAGATTGTCCAGTTGAAATGGTCTCCAAGGATTGACTCAGAAGCCTTTCTGAAGAAAATGCCTCTCTCTGTCAGCACATGCAAACAGTCTTCTTAACTTCAATATTTTGGATTTTAAAAAAATACAATTATTTTGATGGGATTCAGGCAACATTATTGCTTATGACTCTCAAATTTGGATGGTTGACTTGCAACGCCTTTTTGTAAAGAAGTAATATTTGCAAGATGCCAGAAACAACGTTCATTTCTGGATAAGCTTTCATAAAACTGACAGCACCAGTGTTTGTTTCATCTCAGGTCAAGTGCTTTAGTTGCCACCTTCAGGTCATAAACTTTACCTGTGCACATGAACCAAGCTTGTCCTGATCTCCAATCCATTTGCAAATGGCACTGAAATCTCCCTTCCCAACAAGGTGCATGAATTTGGCTATGGACAAATTGCTTGGGAAATGGGACTGAAATAAGAAAGACATCATAAATCCACTGCTCGCTTCCTATATGAATCGTTTTGTTTTTCATCCTGAAAAGGAAACAAAAATAAGCTTAAGGTGAATCGTCTTATTCTCTGCTGGGATGTGGACTGCAATAATGAAATATTAACTCATCGGAATGTATGTTATTTAATTGAGTTTACTGCATTAAGACATTGTGGAAAAAATTGCTAGGGGAGGAAACATTAGACATGGAAATGATGATGCTTTCATTTATGCAGTCTATCGTAATAGGTGTCCCAATGCTTTCCAAAATAATTTTCTCACCACAGTGCAGAGGAAATATTTTGTTTCCATTATAGTTTATCAATGGCATATTTGTGTGTGTGTGTGTGTGAGAGAGAGAGAGAGAGAGAGAGAGATTCCTGTTTGTCCTGAATATATTAAAATAATGTAATGTTTTGTAACATATCTTGAGATTAAAAAAGGAGAAGGAGCACCTTATTAGCTTTCCATTTCATGTCTCTTATAAAGTTTTGTTTGACAGAATGTAAGATAGTGGTGAAATCCTACAGTAAAGGTTAAACTCCATTTTATTATGTTTACAGGATTTAAAGGGTAAATCAGGAAGTGCTTATTTAACGTCCAAGTGAAAGTGGTGGATTAGTAACCAGACCGAGACTTAAAAGTGGCCTTAATCCTTAAAAATCTTTGAAGGTGAAAGGTCATTCTTAACACCACAATGAGGGGAGAATAAAGCAGACAGAAGCTTCTGTTTCATCATTGCCCTTCTAATCCACTGAGGAAATGAGCAGTTTCCTCTCAGTTCGGCCCACCGCTGCCAATCGCCAGACTAAGGAAGCCTTTGCAGAATCAAAAGGAAGCAATTAAAGGAGGTTTATTCTGCAATGCTGAAAAAGACAAGGCATTTGAGAAAAAGTGGAAACTAGACCCAATGAATATAAAATTAAATGTATTCATTTATTTCTATTCATTCAGTTTGGACACATACCTAAGTTGAAAGACAATTCACGTGTTTATTTATTTATTGATTGAGAGGGTGGTAATCTCCATAGAAAAAGCTAGGGGTAAAATCAGTCCTAGAAAATCCATTTTAAGACCAAGATTTCCACACTAATTTCTTTGTTTGTTTCAGTTAAATTCCACAGCATTAATAGATTTATGACCTTTTATTTTTATCTTATAACAACAATCTTATGATGTAGGTTGGGCCAAGAGAAAACAAATAGCCCAGTGCCACCCTGAAAGCTGCAGAGTTGAGCATGGACTTAAATCTAAGTCTTCTCAGTCCCAATCCAACCAGTCGATCACAACGATAGTCAGACATGCTTAAGAGATCCCAAAAGAATATGAACTTCATATGAATTTCAGTCCCAAGCTACCTTCTTGTCCAGCTCTCAAAGGCACTGAGATTTACTGGAAAACAAAGGACTAAAGCAAAGAAAAGATCCTGACTGGACAATTTTGAATGATTGACCAGAGTAGAAGGATTTAGTGCCTCATAAATCAAATTCTACCTTCAAACTTAGCTGAGCAATCTAAGGAGCCAGGGAGATAACAATAGCACCTAGATTTATATACTGCTTCATAGTGCTTTACAGCCATCATAGTGCATTACAACAGTTTATAGAGTCAGCATATTGACCCAACAATCTGGGTCCTCATTTTACTGAAGTCAGAAGAATGGAAGGCTGAGTGAACCTTGAGCCAGCAAGAATCTAACTGCAGGCAGTCGGCAGAATTAGCAGAATTAGCCTGCAATACTGCATTCTAACCACTGTTGCACCATGAGTCCTTGCTGGAGAAGTTTTATCTTATTAAATTTGACCCTGCCATGCAAGCTATTGTTTCTTTTACTTCCTTTGACTCTGAAGGGAGAGAATCTATTGAACAAGCTCTGGAGCTTGTGCAATTTATTAAATTTTGAGTAATAAGAAGGAATGGGCTGCTAAGATCTTATGGATCTTTAGCCAACAACAAACTCAACAATCTGTGAGCAAAAACAGGAACAAATTGATTAGAAAAATCACAGGAACAGGATGGGGAGCACAAGCCAAAACATGTGTATAATGGCACAATCGTTAGTATACTCTTTTGCTGAATGCTGTACACCTGTATGGGGAAGAAATCACCAACAAGATTGATGCTCACCTTAATGACAAAATAAGAATAATATCTGGAACCCTTAAATCCACACTTCTCTCATGGCTTCATGTCCTTTCTAACATTGCCGCTCCTGATCTCAGATGACAACAACAGCAATCCAGGAGTGGAAAAAGATAAACATGTCATCAATTCTTAGAGATCTTTCAATACATAAAACATTAGATTCTCTCCCTCTTACCAAGCTGAAGTCTATGAAACCAATTCAGAATAACCAATCACAGTCTTACACTCTAGATCAAGGGTTGCCAACCTTGTGGACCTCAGGGACCACTAAACTCATAATTTTAAATCCAGGGGACCATTAATATGAATTCTGACTGATAGTGGCTTGCTGACGTTGCTGGGAGGGAGGAAGAGAGAGACATCTCTCTCTCCCTCTCTCTCTCTCTCACACACACACATACAGGAGTGGGATTAAAACTTCTTAACAACTGGTTCTGGGGTGGGGCCTAATTTGTGGGTGTGTGGCTTGGTGGTCATGTGACTGGTTGGGTATAGCTTGCATATAAACATTATAAATATTTATGTAAATATTGATTTTTTTATTTAAAAAAGACCAACTTTTATTCAAAATTAGGCAAAGCAGGCAGGCAGATTGAGTTGCTCACAGAATCACAGATTCACTTAAAGATCAATGATTCTGCCATCAGCTACCTGCACTGAATAATAGAAGCTTCAGTCCTCAGGAAGGTTCAGTTCTGCTTAAAAGCAGAGCCAAAGATCTAAAGATTAGTTAGAAAGCAAGAAATCCAACGATTTCCTGCTTTCTAGTGAATCTAAATCTCCTACAGAACAGCTGATGGTCAGGAAAAAAAGGAAAAATAGCATCTTAGAGGGCAAGTTTGCCAGGTAAGGAGTGAGTGGGTAGGGAGGGTTCCTTCATGTTCCCACACAGCTTGGATTAATTGCTTTGGGGGGACCCTAAACAAATGTACAACTGAACCCAGACATGAAATCTTCTACAATGCTGTAACAAATATGGGACTGGAATAACTAGTAACCAACAATACCAGGTTTAACCACTGCCACAATCTCATCTTCTGCAATCGTTTGAATTCAATTTAAGGAATACAAATTAAAGAACCCTTTTCTAACAATGACCACAACTTGATTGACTTTTGTATCAACATACGTCCACACAAAAATCATCACAATGATAAAATCCCCAATGATAACTTAAAAAAAGGCAACTATGATCTTATAGACAACAATCTCTCATCCCTTGATTGGCAATCTCTATTCATGCAAGTTAGCTGTTGAAGACCATTACACATATTCTTACTAAGAATCAAAAGAACCATCCAAACTATATGTACAATTAACAACTCCCAAACCAGAAAAAAGATTACCCATAACAATAAAGAAACTTCAATCCAAAAGAGATCACTTTTGGGTTGAAAAAACATATCTGTCACCAATTGCAATTCAAAAGCCAATTACAAAAATCTATGACCACAGATTAAAAAACGAATGGCACTAATTAATCACAATTAAAAACATGTGATATGCCACCAATTCTTAGAGATATTCCTTCTATGCACCAATTCCACTGTGCTTTTCTCAAGTTTTTAAACAACAAACTAAAATCAGTCATCCACACCCTCAAAGGACATAATGCGCAAAGATTGCAATGATGACATCATCAAAGAACTTTTAACACATTTGTTATTTGTAAACAGCAATGGAAACATGCCCAGTTTTCCTAGGCGAACCACAGAAAGCTACATGATCTAATAATATTTGATTTTACAGAAGACAAGTTTTGAAAAAGCACTAAGCAAGCTATAAAACCAGCTCATATCTATTGGACCAGACAGAATATGTGGCCTACTTCTTAAAAAAGCTATCCACTGCCAGTTGCCAGAACTTCTCAGGCATTAATCTGTTGAAAAACTTTCAGACAGCGTCCTTGCCAAAAATATTAGGTCACAAAGACACAGTCATCCCACTCATAAGCCTGTTGAAAATTGACAGACTATTCTTATTGTGCGTCACCTGTAAAGTCGTGGAATCAATTATTTAACCAATCCATCATCTCCACCTTGAGAGCAAACAAACCTACTCATCCAATAAAAACAATTTGTTTTCAGAAAAACTATCCTGTCATCTTGCAAACTGCTTACACTGCAAAAACATGGACTACACAACTATTGATCAGTGCAAGCATAGACGCAATCTGCATAAACTTTCTGATAAAGACTTTGATTGCAGTGGTACACGGACAAACTACTCCTAAAACTAAAATCTTATGGTATCTCTTGGACACCTATAATAACTGAGATAGAAGCATTTCTGTCACAACAGACACAAATGGTCAAAAATTGGGAGTGTCTGATCCAATTCTGTACCTGTCAATAGGGTGTTCCACAAGGCAGTGTTTAGGACAATCTTCTTCATACTCTCATAAATGCTCTGTGATCATATTGAGAGCAACTGCGTTCTCTTTCACTGGCAATTGTACAAGTAATTCAACACCACAGACAATTACTACTATCCTGCCAAAAAGACCTTGACTATTGTATGTCCGAATGGTCATTCAAATAGGCAACTTCAAATCTCAACAAATAAATGCTCTGCCTTACATTATTGGCAGAAAAATCAGAAAATAAAAACCAAGCTAAATAGTCAAGACCTTAGTTGAAGATCCAAAACTTGTCAAGGACTTGAGTTACTGATCTTCAAATATCTAAGTGCTAAGAGCGACTGTAACTATATAGCCAAAGGCGATTAAAAGTTGTTAATCTAATCCTTCGTAACTTCTTCTTTTGTTTAATATCACACTACCTAACAAGAGGAATACAAAAACATGTTGCTAGACCTATACCTGAATACAGCTCATCAGTCTGGAACCCATAATCATTGCATTGATATTAACGCAACTGAAAAATCAGAAACTATTTTTCCAGAAGAATCTTCTGCTCCTGCTATCAATTGACGAACACCTTATGCCACCAGACTTGAAAACCTAGATCTAGAAACTTAGAACATATGCAGCCATCGGCGATTGTCTCGATCTAAAATAATTGTATATATAAATCATAACATTGCAATGTCCTACCTGCCAAATGAATTACATTAGCTATCAATCATAACAATACAAGAGCACACAATAGATACAAATTCAAAGGTACAACACCGCACAATTTGGACTGCAGAAAATATGACTTCAGCAAAGGTGTCCTAATATTTGGATAACTTCGGTTGACGATGTGGTTTCTTCCCCAAACCCAAAAACTTTACCTTAGACTGTCTACTATTGACCTCACTCCTTTTTTAAGAGTCCTGTAGGGGGGCGTGCATACGCACCATCTTGTGCCTACCATTCAGAATTCCTATTGTTGCTTTATTTTTCTTATAAGTATCTAGTATCTATCTCATGTGTTCAAAACTATATTTATTTTTATACCTGTATCTTGTAAGCGATTGACAAATCAAATAAAATGTAAAAAATGTAAAAATGTAAAAAAAATAGCAACTTTGCAGGCAAGTTTGCCAGGTAAGGAGTGAGTGCGTGGGAGGGTTCCTGCATGTTCCAATGCAGCCTGAATTAATTGCTTTGGGGGGTGCTCTGGGAGTGACATTTTTCTGAGGACCACCAAAAATTTCTCGCTGACCACCGGTTGGTGACGACTGATCTAGATGAAGAATGGTGATTAAGATGGATGACTTTCAATAATCACAATCAAACAGATCACACAAATCCAAAAAAAACACTTCCAGGAATGCAGTCACCTTGGAAAACATGGAGTCACCCAGTGGTGAGATTCAAATTTTTTTACTACCAGTTCTGTGGGTGTGGCTTGCTGGGTGTGACAGGGGAAGGATACTGTAAAATCTCCAGTCAGAGGTGGGATTTGCCAGTTCTCCGAACTACTCAAAATTTCTGCTACTGATTCTCCAGAACTGGTCAGAACCTGCTGAATACCATCTCTGGAGCCACCTGGATAGAGCCAGGACTGGCCATGCCAGAACCAAGGCAAAGCTCTTCAAGTGAGGAATGACTGAGAGCCTACAATGACACTGTGGTGCACTGGAACAAACTACACCACATATCATTCAAGAATGTCCCCTTGAGAAATTTCAAGGCACCTGGGATGATCTCACTACAGCCATACCAGAAGATCATTAGTTTCCTTAGAAATTGAATCATAACATCTATCCCATTGCAAATTGATGGCTCCATGTTATAGTGATAAAATATGTTGAAGCATATTATGATACTTAATTTAAAGCCCCTGTCACACTGAACCAACGGATGCAAAGAGGATGTAAAACGGACAAAAAAGCTTGCCATCCGTTGG
>BHFT01027482.1:0-18500 GCA_004320025.1 Laticauda laticaudata
CGTTGTTTTTAAACGGTTCTTTATTTATTTTTCGGTGTTTTCCCCCCCTCTTTGGTTGAAATTTCCTCTCTTTTGTCGTAGTTTGTGGTTGGTTTCCTCCTCCTTTCTAAGTTTCGGGACCGGAGCTGGTCAATGTGCCGGTTCCACTTCCCTGCCATCGTCTACCTTAATCGGTATGACTTGGGCCTGTTAGGTCTGTGATTTGTCCCGGGTACCCACAATGGGTGTTCCCGTAAAATTTTGGGCGTTAATACCAGATCGCCAATTTTAAAACTCCTGAGTTCGTGTGGAGGAGTCAGGGGGTTTTTCTGGTGTGAAGTTTGGTGTAGCCGATCTAGCTGCGATCTGAGTTTTTCTCCCCATCAGTAGTTCTGATGGGTTTTGTTGGTTGTGGTACTTGGTGTTATATGTTGGCGGGTGAGTAGCCTGTTTATTTTGCTTTGGATGTCCCCATTGTACCATTCCTTTCTAGGCCCTCCTTGGTAAACCTGACCATTCTTTCAGCCCTACCTTTTGCCACGGATGAGCCGGCGCTGTGAGGGCATGTCTGTATACCTAGGGAGGCTAAGGTATTGTTCGAAATGGTAGGCTGGTTAGTTGAGGTCCGTTATCGGACACTAGTAGTCTGGCAGGCCGTTGGGTTGCAAAAAGTTTGTCTAGTTCCTTTTATTACCATTTCTGTTTGTCGTTTGATGGCATGATTTTCACCTCTAGCCAGTTTGAGTATGCGTCCACGACAATCAGAAAACGTGTGCCCTTAGTGGGCCTGCGAAGTCGATATGGATCCGCGACCAGGGGCCCTTGTATTTCCCAGTCCCTTATAGGTGCTTTTGGGGGGGGCTGGTCTGGCTCTCTGGCATTTGTTGCACGCGAGGTGACCCAATATTCAATGTCCTTATCAATGCCCGGCCACCAGACATAGCTCCTTGCAAGGCTTTCATTTTAACAACTCCCGGGTTGTCCCTTGTGCAGACATGTTCAGAACCCTTGTTTGTAAATTTGTTTGGGATGACTACCCGCTCACCCCACAGTAGACATCCGTTCTCTATAGATAGTTCAGTTTGTCTGGTGGTGTGGAAAGGTTTAAAGTCTCGGTTTTTTGATTTTCCGGCCAGCCTCTACCTACCAGTTAAGTATCGGGCGTCAATGGGTCTTTTGCCGTGGCTCTGGCGACATCGTTCGCGGAGATGGTAGATCGGGGCCATGTCTCTATTTGTAGGGCGGTCATCGTTGGTGCCGGGTCTTCTTCCGTTGCTGGCAATGGTCTCTGCTTAAAGCGTCCGCATGGGAAATTTGTTTCCCTGGCCGGTGGTATTAGGTTGTATGAGTAGGCTGCTGGGAACTCGCCACTAGTCATTCTGGAGACAGGATGTTGGTGTGGGTTTGTTTCCCGCCAAAATTCCAAGTAGTGGTTTTGTGGCTGTGACCAATTTGAAAAGCCCCGCCCGTACAGGTATTCATGAAAACGTTTTACCCAGCGACAATTGCTAGGGCCTCTCTGTCCAGTTGGCTGTAGTTCCACTCGGCTTTTGATAAGAAGTTTTGAGTAGTATGCGACGGGCGCCTCTCTTCCGTCTGGAAGTTGGTGGCTCAGGATGGCTCGACTCCAAACGGTGATGCGTCGCAGGTCACTCTCAGTGGTAAGGTGTCGCTGAATTGGATGAGGACGGTATTCGAGGTAGCAATCTTTTATTTGTTGAAAGGCGTTTTCTTTCTTTGTGCCCCCAAGTCCAAATTGCTTTTTTGTCCAGTAACCGTTGTAGCGGTTCTGCTATTGTGGCCTTATTTGGTAGGAATACGTTGTAAAAGTTTATTAGACCCAAGAATGCCTGTAACTCGCTTTTGTTCTTTGCTCTGGTGCGTTATTTAATGGCTTTGGTTTTCTTTTCGGTGGGGTGTATACCCCTCTCCGTCTATTAAATAGCCCAGAAATTCGACGCTCTTTTTGGCCAGGCAGCACTTTTCTTTTTTTACTTTTAGTCCAGCTTCCCTGAATTTGTTAGTACCTTTTTAGTGTCTGTTTTAAGTTGGTTTTCGTTTTTTGCTGAGATTAGGACTGTCGTCGAAGTACGGTAACGACTCCTTGTTATGCCGTTTAGGAGGCGTTCCATGAGGCTTTGAAAAAGCCTGGTGCTACACTGACTCCAAATTGGAGTCATCTTGCATTGAATGCCCCTTTGTGTGTCACTATAGTCTGTGCCTCCGCTGTTTCGGGGTCTACTGGGAGTTTGTGTATGCTTGTGCCAAGGTCGAGTTTGGCGAAAATTTTTCCTCCCCCCAGGGAATGTAGCAGTGCTGGACACTACTGGCACCGGTATGCGCTCTGTTGTAGTGCGTGGTTCAGGGTCGCCTTGTAGTCACCACAGATTGGATTGACCCGTCGGGCTTAATCGGTGTGACTATTGGCGTTTCCCATTTGGCATGGTCTACAGGCTCTAGCACCCCCTGGGCTACTAATTTATTTAGCTGTTCCTCGATTTTTGCTTTTAAGGCAAACGGAACTCGCCGGGCTTTTAGTCTTTTAGGGGCTACTTGTGGGTCTAGACTGAAAGAAATAGGGTTTCCCGGTACTTGCCCAATGAGCCGTTCGAACACGTCTTGGAATTCCCGGATTAGGTCTTCCTCCCAGTCTGTGTGCTCACTCGTCTATCCCGGTCATCCCGATGCCAAAGGCGCGAACCATTCGATGCCCAGGAGGCTCGGGCTGTCTCGGTCGACTATGGTCAGCGGCAGTATCTCGGCATGCTGCTTATACGAGACTTGAATTGGCCCATGCCAACTACCGGGATTCGGTTTCCTGGTAGTCCTTGAGTGTTAGCCGCTGCTTTTTTTAGTTTCTGTCGTCGGATGCGCAGGGACTAGTTGCTTTATGGGTTCCACGAAGCCATAGACAGGAAAAATCCCGAGTCCACTCCATTTCGCAGGGTTTTCCTTCAATTTTTCACTGTTACGTTGACTTTCTTTCCGCTTTCCGTCTTAGCGCTCCCCTAATTGTAACAGTTTGATGTGTATCTCTCTGTTTGGCGGTTTGCTTGTTTCGCGGCCACTTTCTCTCCGCTTCCTCCGGGGCTCGGCTCGTGGGGGGAATTGGCGCGTCTCGTCGGGCTTGTAGTTTCTTCTGTTCCTGCAGACTTTCTCGATGTGCCCTCGTTTCTTGCAACTTCTGCAAGATGGCATCGAGAAATCTGCATTCCGCGCTCGGTGTTTGGCTTCCTCCGCAGCCAGCGCATTCCCGCCAAAATTTTCTTTTCGCGCTCTTTCTTGCGGCATGCGTGCGGTGGACCTCGTCGTCTCCGTCGTCTGACTCGGATGTCTCCCTAGTCTTCGTGGTGGTGTGGAACGGGAGATTGTTTCCCTTCTCGTGGCCGCATTTTGTTCGTCCCTGCTCGTGTTCATTTGTCTCATGGTAACGGCCGACTTTTTTTGCGGCTTCGGCGGCTGTGGCTTCTGCAATGGCCTCAACTAGGGTTATCTTCGGCTTGTTCAGCAGCTTACTTTGTCCGCTGAATCGCTTAGCCCAAGATTACTCGGTCCTTCATCGCCTCGTGAGGTTTGAGAATTCGCATTCTCCCCCTATCTGTCGGAGTGCGGCCACAATTCGGCTACCGTCTCACCTTCTTTCTGGTCTCTCCCGGTAGAAAAAATTCGTGCCGTCTTATGAGGTTTGATACCGTTGGTGCGTAGTGTTGTTCTTCAGTAGTTTCTGGAGTTCGGACCCAGGTTAGCTGCTTTAACGTCTCGGGCTTCGCCAGGGCTTTTGCCATTTTGAAAATGGTCGGTCCGCAGTGGCGTTAGAAAAACGGCTCTTTTGCGTTGTTCGGAGATTTCTTCCATCTCGTTGCTTCTCCAGGTACACTCTGGAACGCGTCTGCATACGAATCCCAGTCTTCCTCGTTGGGAATTAAAAGGTGCGCGGGTGCGTTGTTCCCAGCCATTTTCGTTGTCGTCCTGGAAATTTTCTCTCCACGCGTGCTCGGTCTCGCGTTTAGGACGATCCCACCTTCGTCGCCAGTGTTTTTGTCCGGAAAAACACGAGGTAGACCGGGTTCCAAACAGAAAGTCTTTATTTAAGTCAGGATGTGTAGAAAGAGGAACGTTGGCTCAAGCCCGCGCCGGTCTTTTATATCTTTTGCCCGGCCGGCTTGTAGCCAATGACAGTTTGTTTTAAATTTTGACCGCCTTCCCGCGGCTGCAGGGATTGGTTTCAGGAACCAATCCCTTATCGTTCTTAGCAGCCAATGGGAATGCATTATTTGAAGCCAGTTATTTGCATACAGAACAACTATGTTTTTACTTATACCTATTATCTTGTAAGCAATTGACAAATAAAAATAAATAAAAATAAACGAACAACACACCAAGGCAGGGGTAGATAACTATGGCCCCTTTAAAACCTGTGGACTTCAACTCCCAGGATTCCTGGACCCTTTACGGCCTGTGGACTTTAACTCCCAGAATTCCTGAACTAGCCATAAAGGGGCCATAGCTGTCTATTCCTGCACTAAGACAAAATACACACACACGCACACACATACACACAAGCTTCACACGTGCAATTGTAGCTTTCATGAAGCCGGGTAAGTGGGTTGTGTAAGTTGGCTTACAAAGGCACCACTGTGTGATAATTCAACAACTCCATAGAAGTCTCGTTTCACCTCAGCAGGCAACCCAGATTTTTTTCTTCTTCAAAAAAGCAGACTATCAAACTGCACAGAAGTCTTTGCATCTCAATCAGCGAGCAGAATAATATGGGGGAAAAAAAGAAAAAGAAAAAAAAACCCACCAGATTTTCATTTCCATGGCAAAGGCTTTGGAGTTGCCAGGCTTGAGAAAAATACTCTCAAAAAAACAGAATGCAAGTTTCCAACAGGATCTGAACAAGGAGTGCCCCAAAAGAATATGTTTTTGAGGAACAAAAGTCTGAGATGCCTGCCTATCTATCTATCTATCTATCTATCTATCTATCTATCTATCTATCTATCTATCTATCTATCTATCTATCTATTTATCTATTAAATAAACCCAGCAACCTAAATGCAGGATGAATCTTAAAGGGCATTTTGTGGCTTTCTGATTTTGCTGTATGCATGTTAAAGAGGGAATAATTCTTCCTTAATTCCCGGGCCTTCGGTTGATGGAATGCCTGAGATTTCAGCTGATTAATTAAAGCGATAGCAATTTACATGTAAATAGAATCCCTGCATCGACTCCGGAATCACATGATGGAGTAGTCTTTTTTTTCTTACTCTTAACTACTGAAAGATTTTCCAGGATGATCAGAAGTGGGGCATGAGATTTGGACACAAACAGTTTAAAAGAAGTAAAACACCCTTTTCGGTTTTTACCCAGGTAGTGTTTGACTTACAACCATTTGTTCAGTGACCGTTCAGTTACAAGGGTGCTGAAAAAAAGTGACTTATGACATTTTTCATACTTACGATAGCTGCAGCATTCCTCATGGTCATGTGATCAAAATTCAGATGCTTGGCAACTGACTCATCGTTATGACCATTGACTCATTGCAGAGTCAATATCATTTTAGCCTAGGCCAGCAGGCTGCAGAACTGCCTTCCATCAAGGACCAATATATTGCATGAGTCAAAAAGAGGACTGTGAAAATATTTACAGACCCCTCACATCCTGGACATAAACTGTTTCAACTNTACTATTAATCTTCCCATCACTCCTTATCACCCATCCCCCCTCCCACTTGTGAGAGGATGACTGTATGACTGTAACTTTTGTATCCTTATGACTGTAACTCGCTTGTATCCTTATGATTTATATTGATGGCTTCCTAGTATGATTTGATTGCTTATTGCACCCTATGACTATCATTAAGTGTTGCAACTTATGATTCTTGACTCGTGATGAATGTATACTGAGAGCATGGGCACCAAAGACAAATTCCTTGTGTGTCCAATCACACTTGGCCAATAAAGAATTTCTATTCTATTCTATTCTATTCTATTCTATTCTATTCCATTCCATTCCATTCTATTCTATTGATCCAGGTAGCTTGTGAGCCAATGATCACTGACCCAAACTCTAAAATGCTTTTGCTTTTCAGATTGGTACCCTATCATATTTCAAGACATAAAATGAACACCTAACATCAATAATGTCATCAAAAAAGCACAACAAAGAATGTTCTTCCTGTGCCAACTCAGAAAGCTCAAAGTGCCCAAGGAGCAGCTGATCCATTTCTACAGAGGAATTATTGAGTCTGTCATCTGCACCTATAGAACTCTCTGGTTTGGATCTGCAGCCCAACAAGTCAGACACAGACTTCAATGGATAATTAAAATTGTAATCAAATAGACCATGGATACACGAACAACACACCAAGGCAGGAGCAGACAACTATGGCCCCTTTACAGCCTGTGGACTTCAACTCCCACAATTCCTACCCCCTTGACAATTCATGGACTTCAACTCCTAACATTCCTAGCATCCATTTGTAGCATCCTCTCAGTCACATGATCAAAATTCAGATGCTTGGCAACTGACTCATCTTTATGACCGTTTCATTGTCCCAGGGTCATATGATCCCCCTTTGTGACCTTCTGACAAGGAAAGTCAATGGTCCCTTCCAACCATGTCATTCTCTGTTCTACACTGAACATCTTTCAAGTGAGGAAGATGATGTACTATAGCTGCCAAAAAAGCCAATGCAACCCTAGGTTGCATCAACAGAGGGATAGAATCAAGATCATGTGACATGTTAATATCACTTTATAATGCCTTAATAAGGCCACACTTGGAATACTGCGTCCAGTTTTGGTTCGCACGGTGCAAAAAAAGATGGTTGAGACTCTAGAAAGAGTGCAGAGAAGATCATTAGGGGACTGGAGGCTAAAACATAGAAAGAACGGTTGCAGGAACTGGGTATGTCCAGTTTAATGAAAATAAAGGCTAGAAGTAATGTGATAGCATCTCACAGTATCTCACAGGTTGCTACAAGGAAGAGTGGGGTCAACCTATTTTCCAAAGCACCAGAAGGCAAGACAAGAAGCAATGGATGGAAACTGAACAGTTACAACAGTTCTTTTTAGTGGATGGAAACCAGAGGTGGTATTCAGCCGGTTCTGACTGGTTCTAGAGAACCGGTAGCAGAAATTTTGAGTAGTTTGGAGAACCGGCAAATACCGCCTCTGATTGGCCCTGTCCCGCTCTATTCTCCACCTCCCGAGTCCCAGCTGATTGGCTGGGTCTTCTTTGATTGCCTTGCAGAAAGAGAAAGGAGCTGGAAAGCAGGTTAGTGGGGTGGGGAGGGAATGGGGATTTTGTAGTATATCCTTCCCTTGTCATGCCCATCAAGCCATGCCCACAAAACTGGTAGTAAAAAAAAAAACTGAATCCCACCACTGATGGAAACTAACCAAAGAGAGACACAACCTAGAACTCAGGAGAAATTTCCTGACAGTGAGAACAATCAGTGAGTGGAACAGCTTGTCTTCAGAAATGGTGGGTGCTCCAGCACTGCAGGCTTTCAAGAAGAGATTAGACAGCCCTTTGCCTGAAATGGTATATGCCTGAGCAGGGGGTTGGACTAGAACAGTGGTCTCCAACCAGTGGGCCGGGGACCACTGGTGGTGCACGAGAAAATTTTGGTGGTCTGCAGAGAAATGTCACCCCAAAGCACCCCTCAAAACAATTAATTCAGTCTGCACGCATCGCCCACATGGCCCATGGGAACACAAGACTTGTGTCACTTGCATTGTGAACAACATGAGGTAGTGAGGGGAGGAAGGAAAGGGCGGAGTGGGAGAACTTGCCCAACTTGCCTCACACGCCTCACCTGGTCACTGGGATGCTTTTTTCTGCTTTCTTCTTCTGATTTTGGCTAGACGCAAGGAAAGCAGCAAAAGTCTTCCTTTCTCTCCCCCAAACTCCGTCAGAAATGAGTCTTTGGAACCCTTCAAGGCATCCTGCTCCAAGAGGCTGTGCCAGCACGACAAGTCCACAGAGACTCATTTCTGGAGGAATTTGGGGGAGAGAAAGAAAGACTTCTGCTGCTTCTGCTGCTTTCCTTGCATGAAACCAAAAGTCTCTCTCCCCCCCTCCCCCAAGAACGGAGCTGGAGATGGTATCCTGTGATCCCAAATAAAGAATGATTGATCAGTAGGAAAATGGGGTGGGGAATTTTCCTGCAGACTTTTTTGGGGATTTTCCCTCTAGTCTGTGGGATTTAAATCATGAGTTTGGTGGTCCTTGAAGTCCAAAAAGTTGGCGACCCCTGGACTAGAAGACCTCCAAGGTCACTTTCCAACTCTGTTATTCTCTTAAATATTATGTTCTGTTGAAAAGATGTCCTAAACTTTAAACCTGCTCTTTCAGGAAAAAGTTTGTGAAGCTCCAGAATATATTTTTCAGGGTCATTGTCTGAAAGTACCCTCCATCTGGCTGAGATTCCTACAAGGACTGGTTGCTGGAGCTCTTCCCAATGCTTAGAGACTCTCATGAAAAGCAGAGGGGGCCAAGCTTTCAGTCATTCCAACCAGGCCAAAAGTTTGCTTTGCAAAGCCCTGGAAAGCAGCTGACGCCGATGGGAAAATGAAAAGCTGAAAAGGGTTTTGATGCGCCAATTTTGAGTCCCGGCTCACAGTTTGCCCAGCATGGTTGACTTGGACACGGTTCTTCAGGGGGCACCAAATAAATGATCTTTCGCCTTCACGGGTGAGATAATGAAACAATAAAGATGTGAAGGTCATCCAGCCTAGATTTCTTTCATAAAATCGCCTGGTAGGGGCCAGGGAAAGTGCCAAAAATCTTACATTTTAATAATAGCCTCAGGCTGAGAAAGAAAGAAAGAAAGAAAAACTCGTCAGAGAGCTGGAAAAATGTCCAGGACAAGAAGAACTAAGATTTTAAAAAGGGAAGATTGGAAAGAGAGAATGAGAAATATGATCTCTTTTTAAAGTATCTGTAGAAATAAGGAATGCATTAGCTCAGTGGCTAAGATGCTGAGCTTGTCGATCAGAAAGGTCGGCAGTTTGGCTGTTCGAATCCCTAGAGCCGCATAACAGAGTGAGCTCCCGTTACTTGTCCCAGCTTCTGCCAACCTAGCAGTTCGAAAGCACATTAAAAAATGCAAGTAGAAAAATAGGGACCACTTTAAAAATAAGGAAAGATAACAGCTCTCCGTGAGCCTTCGGAGTTTAGTCATGCCGGCCACATGACCACATGTGCTTTGGACAGTGCTGACTCTTCAGCTTTGTAACAGAGATGAACACTGCCTCCTAGAGCCGGAAATGACGAGCACGGATGTACGAGGGGAACCTTTACCTTTAGAAATCTTTGCAATTAGAAAGAAAGCAACTTATTGATGTGCAAAAAAATAAATTAAGAACAGAAATCCACCAATGTTCTCTTGGAAGCAGAGAGTATAATAGTCCTCAACAGAGCCCAAAATTTATGTTGCGAAGCTAGATAGTTAAGTGAGGTTTGTCCTATTTTGCAATCTTTCTTGCTTGCAATTGTTGAATCATTGCAATTCTTACATTAGTAACACGGTCATTAAGGAAATCTGGCTTCCTCTTTGACTTTGCTTGTCCAATGGTCACAAAAGGGGATCATATGATCCCTGGACACTATATATTTACGCCCAGTCACAAATCCATGCCAGTTGCCAAGCATCCAAATTTTGATCCCGCGATTGTGGGGACACCGCAACGACTGTGTGAGAAATGGTCCTTAATCCCTTTTTTCCATGCCATTGTAGCTCAGATGGTCACTAAATGAACTGTTGTAAATTGGGGACAGTCTCTATTTGGAATTCTGACCAGGAAATGTTACGAACCCAATTCCTGGAAACAGGAGTAACAGCCATTCCGAACACTTTGTCTCTTAACTGCAATAAGGAACTATCTCTTGTCTGCTAGCGGGAAATCACCCTTGTAAACAAACTTTTTACAGCACCAGGTTGCCGTTAAATATCTGGCACAATTAAACTCAGAAAAAACAGAGTTGGGTCACAGCTAAAAGAAAGAGAGGAAAAAAAGGAAGACGAGAGTCTTATAATGAAGAGACTGTGCTGGAATAACATGTAATTTGCCTATCCTGCAGCTATATTTAGGAGGAAGTTGAGAGAGGCAGGAGGTGAAAAATAATTTAGTCCTAACTGGTTCTGGCTTGTGCATTGCTGGGCATCTGAATTGCAGTCAACCACAGGCAATTATAATTATTTTCACCCAACCGGTATTTTCCAGTGAATTTCTCTACAGGTAGTCCTTGATTTACAAGCATAGCTGAGATCAGAATTTCTGTGGCTAAGCGAAGTGGTTATTGAGTCGTGCCCAGTTATTTTGCCACAGTTGTTAAGCGCATCACAGCAGTCGTTAAGTGAGTCACCGGGTCGTTACATCAATCCGGCTTCCCCCACTGACTTTGCTTGTCAGAAGCCAGCTGGGAATGGCAATCACATGACTCTGGGACACTGTAACATAAATACAGCAGCGGTGGGATTCAGTTGTTTCTCACCGGTTCATGCGAATCAGTTGTTAAATTATCTTCCACTACCACCCCGCTATCAAAGTACCATGTGCAAGGGAAGGAGAAGGCCACTTTCCTTCTTCTTCTTGCTTCTCCTCCTTTCCTCATGCTGACCGCTCCGTTGACTGTTTCTCCATTGCAGTGCAGCACCCAGGATCCACTTTGATAGCTAGGGGTGTGTGAAATTTAACAGCCGGTTCGCCCAGATTGGCCGTTGTGGGAGGCTCATCCCAAATGTACGGCGGAGCTGGAGGACGGGGATCGTCCACGTCACAATGGCCAACCTAACCCTGGGACAACTGGTTGTTAAATGATTTGAATCCCACCACTGAAATACAGGTTGTTCAACTAAATTCAGAAAACACACCCCATTGTTTTCAGGTAGAAGACAACCAAACTCGGAAAACAAAACCCATTTTCCTTCTAGCATGGATGATGCTACCTAGTTTGATAATGAAACGTCTGCAAGACAACAACCAAGGTTGGAGACACCCCCGCTGCTGTCTAGCATTGATGATGTGATCTACTTTGGTAATGAGAAGGGAGTCTGTAGAGATTCTGAGTCATAGAGGTCATTGTTATCCCAAAGGTGCTTTTTCAGGAGGCAATTGGACTTCCTTGTTTAAGGCTAGGTCACACTGGCCGACGGATGCAAAACGTATGCAGAAAGGACACAGCGGATGAGCAAAATTTCGGGGGTGGCTCCATCCATTGTTATCCGCTCTCAAAAGTGCCCCAAATTTATTTGCATAAACAGAAACGGACAACAACGGAAAGGAATATGGACGGGGGTAGTATGTCGCGAGGATGGTAAGCAGATGTTCGTCGGAAGCCCTAGCGGATGGAAGTGGATGGAAGCGGATGACACATCCGAAGGGCTTCCGGGGGAGAAATAGCGAAGCGGCATGTACGGAAGGAGCGATGTGTAGCGGATGACGCAGATGCATCAACGGACGCCTATAGGATGCACAGCGGATGCACAGCGGATGCAAAGCGGTCACTGCGCATGTGGGGAGGATGAATTGCGTAAGCTCCGCGGATATAAAAGGATGCAGCTCGCAAGCAGTCAGCATTCAGAGGAAAAGACCTGCTGCCAGAGAAACTTGAAAAAACACCATGGGTTCGACAGTCAGGGAAGAAGAGAAAGCGCTGTGCCTTACTCCTGCCAGCCCTGGCAAGAAGGACAAAACCACCATCCCACCCCCTCGGCACTGACTCTGAGCTGCTTGTGCTTCTGCTGCTGCTGGTGGTGCTCCTGGTGTTGCTGCTGCTGGTGCTTCTCCTGCTGCTGCTGCTGGTGATGCTGCTGGTGCTTCCCCTGCTGCTGCTGCTGTGGATGGACAGCCCCAAAGGCCCTAAAAGCCCTGCTGCTCAAGCCCCTGAAGGCCTGCCAGGGGGAGGAAGAGGCAAGCCCAAGGAGAAGGGAGAGAGGAACCAGTAACTCCATTTCCGAAAACCATGAGGAGGAGGTGCTGGAATGCTGAGGGAGAACGAGTACCTGTGGAGAAAGGGCCACAGGCTCTATCGCGACACCAAGAGAAAGCAGGCAACTTGGAGAGACAAGGCAGAGAGCCTGGGCTACACTTCAGACGTACTCTTGGGATGTGGAAGCAACATGCAAACCTGGAATGGCAAGCTGCACCTGAAGAAATCTGGCCAGGCCGCTGTCAAGCTCACTGACCGGGAGACCTATGTCATGGCAGGTGCAGCTTCCTGGAGGGTGAGATCTGCCACTGAGGAGCAGCCCCTCTTGTCAACCCTCTCCCAGACAGCCCACAGAGAGCCACTCCCTCTTCCAGCCAGGAGACAGCTACCGTGTCCAGGCAGGTGTCTTTGGAGGGCCCACAGCACAGACCCCCCTGACAGCTGCACTCCCATGCCAGAGGACGTGGAAGATCCCCTGTCTCAAATGGAGCAAAAAGAAGCAGCAGCCAGAGACCAACTCACCCCCACCCCAGCTCCACCTCCACAGAAAGGAAAGCAGACAGGCAGACAGGAAGGCCAGAGCCACACTGTCCTGCTAGAGATCAGGGACACGATCAAGACAAGCAA
The DNA here is from genome assembly GCA_004320025.1 of Laticauda laticaudata. NCBI lineage: Eukaryota > Metazoa > Chordata > Lepidosauria > Squamata > Elapidae > Laticauda > Laticauda laticaudata. The sequence goes on from BHFT01027482.1 coordinate 12,547, forward strand.
AGATCTTTCTCTCTCAGCTGGTCCACAGCGACATACCATCCTCGAACCGCAAGCCCTTCATCACCTACATGAGCCAACCTCATGACCTGCCGAAGGCCCAGTACCAGGTGATGAAGGAGAAAATCACAGCACTGCTGCATCAACCCTCCGGCCCAGCTGAACCTGCTCCAACCCAGTCCAGGTGCTGCTCCTCCACCCCAGGCGATGTCACAGCCCTTCCACGGCTTTCAACAGCCCCTCACCTACCAAGGCTATGAGTACCAGGACTTCCCACACCAAGAGGCAGCCCTTTCCAGTCCAGGCCCTAGGTACATCGCAACCAGACGCCTCACCTGACCCAGCTGCAGCAGAGACAGCCCCACTACACTCCTCCTTCCTCCACCCACAGCCAAGCCCCTCAACAGAAAATCTGTCTTCAGTCCTGTGCCTGACATCCCAGGTCCTTGAGGAAGGGCCTCTCAACCTCACGGCACTGAGTCAGCTCTCTGAGCCTTCCTGAACATACCCATCCCTGTTGTACTCTCGGGGCAAGGCACCCCAATGGCGCCTCAGACCAGCACTCCAGCAACAGCCACCTCCACAGTCCCTGCCCGCTCGACAGCTGAGACCATGGACATGCCTCAGAGTGACTGAGAATAGTGCCAGAGACTGAGTTGTTACCTGTTTACCTTATCTTTGCTTAAAGACCACTTTACTTGGGTCATTTTGCTTTTTTAATAAAGTCATACAGTTTACTAAAGACAGTTGTTAATAAAGGTTATCTTTGCTTCACAACACTTGGTTCATTTTATTCACTTAATAAAGTGTTGGTGAAAAACTTTGAAAAAAGGGTTAAGCCTTTGCATGCTTGTGAGATAGTAAGGATAGTTGTGGGATGGATAGCTGTGGGATTGGTAAGGATAGCTGTGGGATTAGCTGATGGGATGGGTAAGGATAGCTGTGGGATGGGTAGGATAGCTGTGGGATGGGTAAGGATAGTTGTGGGATAGATAAACCTCCAGTGCAGCAAAGTGGGACTGTATGGTCCACCCTCCCAGCTGCCACACATATGGCCCTTTATTATCAATAACAATTTATTCATTTGTCAACACATTTCAAAATAAACAAAACTCTTTATTAATGCCCTATTCATTGTAAGGCCACTCAACATACATGGCACAATCTCATCAGTGTGATGAACAGGCTCAAGGAAGAATCCATTAAGCATCTTCCATCCTGTCTTGCCCCCCAACTCCACCTGCTCCAGCTGGGGAGTTGCACCAGTGTTTCAGGAGGTTGCGCTGCTTCTTCCCTTCACGTGAAGCTCTGTTGGGGCCTTTGCACATCCACAGTGTCTATCAGGTTTCATCCTTGCCTCCATTCACCAAGGCTCCATGTCCCATTGCTTTTGTGACGGTCCACAAGCCTGTTCTGCAAGACTGGGTAGCAGGTGCGCATGAGAATTGTGCAGGATCAGCAAGCTTCCACGATGCTCCTCTCAGTCCCTGGGTGATGCTGCATGGTGGTGAGAAGTACCTGGAACCTGTTGGCCAGGATGCCAAAAGGCGTTCTCCAACCACTTCGTCTTGCCCTGGACAGCCTGTAGTTGAAGATCCTCTCTTCATGGGTGAGGTATCTGGAACTGTAGGGCTTCATGAGGTAGGTTCTGAGGGAGAAGGCGTCATCACCCACGATGAAGTAGGGCACATCTTGTGTGTCATTGGGTAGGGGGTCTGGATCTGGAAAACCCATGATGAGGTTGCGCTCCAGCCCATCCTTGAGGTGACTGGCGTTGTATACCTGGCTGTCTGAAGCTGACCCGTTGGCCTGAATCATCGATGTACATGAACTTGTAGTCAGCATCACCATGGCGAAGAGGATGATACTGAAGAAGCCCTTGTAGTTGTGATAAGAGGACCCTGAGTTGCTGGCAGCTTTGCAGGCCATGTGCTTCCCATCTATGGCTCCACAGGTGTGGGGGAAGTTCCAACTTCTGATACCACTGGTTTGCAAGTTTCCTCCAGCCTTTTTCAGTGGTGGGGCACTTCAGGAGCTCCTCCGTGTATTCTTCGATGATGGCCTGCACCACTTCTCTGACCACTTTGCTGATGGTGTTGTGTGGCACCTCCAGGCATACTGCATGTTTCTGTACGTGGTTCCAGAGGCCAGCTGGCGCAGAGTCAGTGCCACCTTCAGTCCCAGGTCCAGGCTGTGGATGGAAGTTGGTGCTCTGCTGGGTCAACCTGGGTCTCAGACGCTCCACATTTTTGTCAAACATGGCTGGTGGCATCCTTCATGAAGTGCTGGAATGCACGAGGGTCTTCATTCCTCAGCTCCACATCAGTTTGGTCATAGAGTCCAAACTCCACTCTTTTCCCGATCCATCTTCGGACCCAGACAAGCTCTTGGACGTCTCCTTCTTCTCCTCGCGTAGAAAAGGTGAAACAGTCTGAAGAGGGCTTGGTTCTGGTGTTGAATGATGGCAGCTACGATAAGGAGTGTGTTGATATCCATGGTGGAGTCAATGGATTGATGTGGAAGAGCAAGACCAAGGGTGAAGAAGGTCTGTACACCACGGCTGCTGGACTGATAGTGAGATCCAGGTGATTTCCTCCCCCTTTTTATAGGAAATGTCAGTTTTCCGCTAGGTGTCCTTCCACATACTCGAGGCATACTCCAGACATCCTAAATATCTGAGATACGTCCCATATATGAACGTTTTGTCCGTTTTAATGGACAATGATGGATGCATCTGCTTAACATCCTTTCTATTTCCGTGCTACTAACGCTGTGTGGACATTCCATATACCTTTCGCTTCTCCCTCTTTTCTGCTTTCAGCTGCAGCGATGTGAGCTGAGGGGATGTCCAGAGGATGCCGAGAGGATACAGCGGACGTGTAAACGGATGATAACTGATGTAGAACGTTTGTTCCGTATGTGTCGGATGTAGAATCATACGCGGCGGAAAAGTTCATCTGCGTGCGAGAAAAGTTTTTGTGCAGCTCAAAACTTTCTGAGCGGATGATAAATAGCAGTAGACGGAGGGTTTGACGCGATGAGAGCGTATGAAACACGATGTAGTGAGTACACAACGGATGCATTCGGCGTTTTCCTCAATGGATGGCAAGCTTTTTTGTCCGTTTAACATCTCTTTGCATCCGTTGGTGCAGTGGGACATGGGTTTTATTCTTCTTTTGAAGACATTTTGCTTCTCATTCAAGAAGCTTTTTCTCATCCAAGAAGCTTCTTCAGTTCAGACAAGACAGTGTCAATCCTTCCATTCCCCACCATCCTGTCAGAGCTGAAGAAGCTTCTTGGATGAGAAGTGAAACATTTGCAAAAGAAAAAAACAAGGAAGTCCAGTTGCCTCTTGAAAAAAGCACCTTTGGGATAATGAGAAGGAAGCTAAGCTCTTTATACCTCTTTTGTTAGTTTAAGTAACAAGCACAGGTTTTTTTTTATTTACAAAGGTCTGGTCAGTGCAACCCATTTGCTTAGTGTAAGTCTTACACACCTGTAGACATCTCTACCAGCTGGCGCAAAGGGCACCTTCAATTGGGACCCAGGCCAGCTGCCTGGGACTTTCTGCCAGAGCATCAGCTGTGCTCAGCGTGAACTGCTACTTGAACCCAAGCTTCATTCGACATTCCCAGCTTTAGCCCAGATCTGTCACTTGTTTCAAATCCTAGTAAGAGTCAGCCTTCTGGTCTGCCTTACAAGCAGATCTTCTCCTGAGGCCAAAAAAACAGCGCTCCCCTGGGCTCAGTGGTGGGATGCAACCGGTTTGCACCACTTCAGCCGAACTGGTTGTTAAATTGCTGGCTGGCCCCTTCCCTCCCAACCCCTTCCAGGAGTCCCCACGCACCCTGTTTTGGCTCCTAGATAAGTGCAGGGAGGCCTACTAGGCCCAAAATGGGGCACGGGGGGTGCGACGTGGCCCACTCATGGCCCGTTTTTTTGCTCCCAGGGGGTTGCAGGGAGGCCTGTAGGCCCAAAATGGGGCACAGGGGGTGCAGTGTGGGCCCTCCGTGGCCCATTTTTGCTCCCACAGGGCTGCAAGGACGCCTACAGGTCCAAAACATGGGGGGGGGGTACGTGGGTCCCCCACAGACCATTTTTGCTTCCATGCGGGTGTAGGAAACCGAGTGCTGCCTGTCATACACCCCTGGTCACGCCCACCCATCCAATCATTAGGGCAGAGAACCGCTGGTTAAATTATTTGAATCCTACCACTGCCTGAGCTGAAATACAAGCGGTCTTTGACTTACAACCTCAATTGAGTGGGGTGCTCCCTGAACTTGGTTGATTCCTTGCAAACCTTTAATTACCAAACTAGGTAACCTCATCAGTGCTAGAAGGAGTGGGGTTGCTCTCTGAACTTGCTTGTTTTCTTGCAGACAATTTTCATTTCTACAATAGGTAACATCATCAATGCTAGAAGGGAGTGGCGTTTGCTTCCTGAGCTTGGTTGTTTTCCTACATATGTCTCATTACCACACTAGGTAACACCATTAGTGCAGCATAAGAACAGTCCAGGATAAGAATTAAAGGGGAGGGGTTGTTTTTTCTCCTTTGGATAATATTGTGGTGTTAGGCTTGGATGTTCTTGCCCCACATTTAGGCTCCTTTTGGGCCCCTTTGCCAATGGCCCCAAGATCGTAGCTGGAAGGTGGGACATGCTGAGCATCTTCTCTCACATTTTCTCAGACACACAAACAAGTCAAAGCATTTTGATTCTCAGCAACATTCCATGCTGAGAAAGAGCATTTATCCATGCGCAGAAAAGGCTGACACTAGCACAATGTTGTGTTCGATTTACACAAGCTTAACAACATTGTAGGTGCCCGAGGCTGGGAAGGGGAGGGTCATCTTGCTAGAGTCGATGGTTCCATATCCTTGTTTGAAAAAGCTTGAAATTGGGATGTGTCAGTGAAGAAGGAGAGTGTGAAGGAAGTTTCTCTTACGTCTAGTCGGAGAACTCAACATTTAGGAAGATTTCCAAAGCTCCTGACTTGGTGGAAACGTGCCAAATGCTTTGTTCTTTTCTCTGGCTAGACAGTTCTGCCAAAACTATCAGAATAGAGCTGGAAGGGACATTGGAGGTCTTCTAGTCCAGCTCCAGCTCAAGCAGGAGATCCTATACCATTTCAGATAGGTGGCTGTCCAGCCTTTCCTTAAAAACTCCAGTGATGAAGCACCCACTGAAGGCAAGATGTTCAACGGGTTAATTGTCCTCATTGTTAGAAAGTTTATCCTTAATTCCATTTTGATTAATTTCCATCCATTGCTTCTTGTCTTGCCTTTGGGTGTTTTGGAAAATAAGTTGAACCTCCTTTCTTGTGGCAGCCCCTCAAATACTGCTCACTGAGCAAATGTCTCACTTGGCAACAGAAATTCTGGGCTCGATTGTGCCCATATATCGAGGACTAGTTATAATGCATCTCCAGACCATTAGAAGGAAAAGTAGATGGGGCTCCATAAGGCTGAGCATTAGAAACATTGAGTGCCCAGTTTTGAAATCTTCCTGCAGCTAAAGAGCTTTGATGCTTAAATTAACTTCCTTCCTCTTTATTTCCAAACAATGCAACCACTGATGGAACATTTTGATTGCTTCTTCCTTCTCCTGTTGTGTTTTGAAATAACATTAGAATTGTAGAAGTGTTGCTCACTCCGAAAGCAACTCCATAAGTGGGGAAAACCCTTGCTTAAATCATCAGATATAAACCACCAGTAATCAATTGCCAGATGAGTATAGATTAACACCAAGATTAACAACCAAGAAATAAACCATGCCCCAATTAAGGAACTGTCAAACAAGCTGACAGATTACTGATTAGCCCTTGGGCTATGTTAAAGTGCAGCGTTCCATACCCAAATTATGACTAAAATCTGATAAAAGCAATTTAAAATGGAATTGGACAAAATACAACTTCAAATTAAATTGGAATTAATAATAATAATAATAATAATAATAA
>BHFT01027483.1:0-32328 GCA_004320025.1 Laticauda laticaudata
CAATTGTCCCGGCTCAGATGTTATCCACCTCTTTCTTCACTCCTGCACAAATCTTAGTCCAGCTGAGTTCTCCTCTTTGGGGTGGCCATTTTGGACCATCACTTCAGTTGTGGGGGAAAAAGACCAAGCCCAGGAGGGGAGATGCGGCTCCTCTCAACCTGGTTTGTGGCTTTCCTTTACTCCACCAGCCCTCCAAGGCAGCTTCAGCCCCTAATCGCAATGATCGGGGCTCTCCAACGAAAGAGCATGGACCATAGTGGCGGGCAGTCGCAATCTATGGTCCAGAGCGAGGAGGACTCAACCCGGAAGTCCTTATGGTTACTTCTTAAGAGAAAAGTAGAAGTAAACTATTGTCCCAATGCTGCAAGCAAAATTGTGTGAATGGTTCTCTCCTTGAAATCAAAAGAACTCGAGACTGACTTCAAACTCTTTACCTTATAGAGTGAAAATAGTGAAAATGACAAAAAATATGGAAAGCTGCACAAGCCATACCTTAATTGGGATGAAAAAGGGTTGTAGTGGAAGTTTGAAATAATCTTTTCCCATTTAGACATAATATACATGTTTTTCAGTCTTTACATAAAAGCATTTTATCTGAAACAGCTGTGCGGAAAAATGTGCATGACATCTGAGGCAGACGTTTCATTCATTTTTCAGGTTAAGCTGTGATATATTGAACATCTTGATTTCTTTCTTCTCTTAGATGCATATGCGAGAGGGTCAGGAGCTTCAACTTCAAATGCTTGTACATTGTCAGCCATCAGTACAATCATGATTTCCCTCACAGCGAGATCAAGTTTATGACAAAAAATACTGAAAGGACTTCCTGTTTATAATATAACTAAGCAACATTTAGCTAGTTGTTTTGAAGCCACCCAGTACTAAGTAATATTGTTGTTCAAGTACATCTTACTACTGGAAAAAAATGTTTTATGCTTCTCTAGGAATGGCATTATACAGTACTTCCTCAAAGCAAATATATCTTTGTCTGAAGTTTCCTTGGAAACTCTGCAATGCACTGAAAACATCTGAAATATGATGTTACCAAAGCAGTTTACATATGTCCTTATATGCATATTTTTATTATATATTTAGTGTTTTATAGACTTTTTTAAAGTTAATATATGATGTAGATACTGATTTGTTTTCCCCCTCTGCTATGAAATGCTATTGATGACATTATCATTGCATAAATATATAGTTTGGAATGTTTCTGGCCAGATGGCCATAATTGTTAGTAACTGATTTCAAATTGATTGTATAGGTTGACAAGAATGCACAATGAATTATTTTAGCTTCAGTCCATCTTTCCAGGGGTATGTGTATATGTGTATGTCTATTTGGGTATGGAAAAGATTCCCGCAGGTATGAAGCCTGCTTTCTCCTTCAGGCCTAAATTTACTGCACTATGCACAACACATTACAATGCTTTAAAAAAACACTTATAACTGAAAGCTTCCATTGTGGTTCACTCTAATTCCATCTAAAGAAGAAAGATAACTAGATGCTAGATAAGCATAATGAAGCATAAACTTTATGATCCTTGCCAACTGAGATAGGTATCTAGAGGATGGGGCAGGGCAAGAGACAGATGGAGAGAAGAGAAAAATTCAGCATAGTAACTTTTCAGGATCTCCATATATGCAGAATGGGATGAATCATGCCACTGTGGACATACAAGACTGCCTTTTTTATCAGATAAATAAACTACAAGTAAAACATGCTATGCTTTTAGGTTTTGTGAAAGTTCATAGCATTCTTTCCCTTGCGATAATGTTTTGGTAACAAATAACATGGTTTTTTACCTGAATGTACTGATTTACATTTCTATAAAATTGAACTAACATTAAATTATCATTCATTCCTCTTAGTGTCAGCACTCTTAATGTAATGAATGCCAGACATTGCTGCTGTATAGCAAAGAAAAAAATTCTGAGTGTGGTGAAAATCTGAAAGTTATCAGTTAACCATTTTTGTTAATCTTTTATTTAAATAAATGAATGAAATTCTGCATTTTCACCATTTTAATCATGAAATCTTGAAGACTTTAAATGCTGCTTTCTTTACTAAATAAATTTATTTTGACAGATACATGTAACCTACAATTCTTTATAGATTGATTTCATAAACTATATCTGTTCTATATTGACAGGATCTTGCTTGGATATGGGTCATTTTAAAAGTCTGATAAATAATATTCCACAGAATTCTTCTCTAAAATTAATTTTCTTTTTAAAAACAATGTGTATGTCATTGAATTTCAGATAGTTTAATTCTGGGTGTTCTGAATATTAAGGTTTAACTTTCAGGGTCAGTCACATCTATCATGTTGATAAACCCCAATTAAAATCTGACAAATGAATTCAAATCTTCATAATGCTTTTTTCATACTATTGCCATTCATTGCAGTAAAACCAGTACTGGAGCAGAGTTTATTAATACTAATCCAGTGGCTTGTAAATGCATGTAATTGCTGTACTGCATCTACAAGGCTACTTGTGCAGAATTGTCTTCATGCACAAGACAAGATAATTTGTCAAAAATTGCAAAAAAATATATTAATAAAGATTTTTGTTACTATGGAAAATATTTTATAATTATGCTCAGATGAAACAATAATAATTAAAATGACTTTAAATTATTTTCCCTAATTTTAAAAATATTCCACTGAAGTTTATAATTTGTCCTTCTTGATAGTTTAAATTTTCCTCTGATTTGTTTCTTTTGCTTCCAAAACATGCAAAGTAACTTTTAAAACATTCAAAATATATTTATTAAGTAATTCATAATCAGGTTTCCACTTGTGTAACTTAGGGATGTTAATCAGAGAAATATTGTCAGTATTTCAAGCTGTGTTCCTTTCTTTGTTTGATATGGTTACTTCTATGTAAAAACAAAAACAAAACAAAAAAACCCACAAAAGAAAGAAAAAAGAAAAAAAGCCTATGTAGTTTTTTCTCCCCAGTGTAAATGATATTTATCAGTGATCTAGGAGATGTAATCTTTTTTAAAGTTATTGGTAATAAATATCCTGTTATTTGTAAAGATTCTTGTCTCTGTTGATATGTTGCTTGCATTCTTACTGATTTCAGTAAGGTTCCATGGCACCTTGTTTTCGAAAACTTACAAAAAGTGCTTGAAATATTTCTCACTTAAATATTTCTCTCTATAAACTGAATTGTGAAAATGCATTACACAGTGGATTGTACTCAATGTTTGTCAAAGCAATTCTAACTACAAACACACACGGAGAGCTGAGGTCCCATTCCTCACTGAAAAGCCATGGTAATAACATCAAGAGGCAATCCAGAAACATTCACACATCATTTACCAGAGGCTTCTCTCTGGAAAAATTTTCTGCTATAAACTAGAATAATCCACATGCAGATTTTGCAGATGATGATACGAATACTTTGCAGGGGTGACCAGGGGTAACAAACTGACAGCCCGTGGGCCAGATGCATCACACACAGGCCATGCCCACCCTGGTTCCAGAAAAGCAAAAAATGTGATGTCACGTGACGCGATTTGAGTTTGACATCTGTGTTATAAACCCAATCTAATGAAGTCTACAAAAACCCTTCCCTAAAATCCCAATACTGCCTCATGTTAATTAACATGGTGACTATGGGAGGAGACATAAGATTGCCTCGCAGTATTAGTGAGGAACCCCCTACTCTTTCCCTATCCAATAAATATGACCTTTTGCTCAGTTTTAATATCAATGCTTAGACAAGCCAAATGTTCCATTATATAGACATAGAGCAAGCATATATGTATTGTGTTGGTAAACTGACTGGATTAGACATTTATGTAAAATAGGAATGGAATTAAGAGGAAAGGAATAATTCTGTAGGAGTCCAAACACATATATATGGTAATCAGACCTGGGAAAGATTTATCTGCCATCCATCTCATCCAGGTGAAATTATGTGATCCAAGAAGATAAATACTGACAATAGAAATCATAACCTTTATCCCATGAATATGGTTGCTTATCATAACCTTGGAAATCATGGAACATGGTGACATTGACAAACCAAGCCAATATAACAGGTAGTGAAGTCGCAAAAGGTTTATAAATCAATTATTTCAAGAATTGCTATGTGGAAATATAAAGCTATGATACCTTTTGCATAGAAGATGCTACCAACCTAGTAGTGTGCCCAGGGAAATTTTAGATGTTGCTGAATTATAGTTTCCAATAGCCATAGCTGGTATATGCATAACAGGAAGAGATGATGGTGGCTATAGCACAATAGCTGGAGGGCAATATGTTCCTTGCCTATGACTTACAGTCTCCACCAGATTTATTATATGATTCAGTGCTGCATTAGTTCTTTACATATACAAGGCTTTGCACATAAGCTTTCTGCAAATTATGAAATATAACTTGTGCTGTTGAACAAGCTAGTGTATTTGGCAATATTGCAACAGCTGGGGAATATACAACTGTAAATACAAAGATTGTTCATCCCTATTAAAAATATTTGCTTTTTACCAATGATCACAGCAATAGAGTTTGTAGATGTCAAGTTTTTCAGTATTGAGTTGCAAAAATTTCCTGCTGAAGCAGTCTTTGGCTATTGTCAAAACTCGTAAAATTCCAGAATTTGTACCACTTTTATCTACAAGACATTATACAAAAAAGACACATTTGTCCAGTCATGTTGAGGTAATATATGTAATCTTCATGTTTAATTATATTCTATGGGCCTGTAGCCAGTTTAACATAAAATGATAAAACTTACTTTGTCTTTTATTGCAGTTTCATGACCATTTTATGATGCTATATTTGTGTGCACACACATGCACACACAGAGAGTGCCATTTACAGTTCCTTAAGTTGCTAACTCAAATGGTTGTCGTTCCAACATGGATTACCAACTTACAAAACAATACATAAAACATACTGAAATACTGTATATTCACATCATTAACTTTATGACATATACATTACAAAAGTCAACACTATTTAAGACAAAGTGAGCAGTACACTGTGCTATTTCTAAGGAATATCAGAATCCTAGAACATTTACGTGTTTAGGGATTCTGCCTACAAAAACACAGAATAGTAAATATATCTTCACTCAGTCTTGATATCAGTATGAACCAGGTCTTTTGTATCAATATCCTATTGATATTGATGACAGTCTAATTTACTATCTTTTTTTCCACAACAAGAAATCAAGGAAAACCAGTTGACTCTGGAAGCGATTCACTCTATCGAGGAAATAGCTGATTTTTTTCCCCAGTACCAGTTTGTCTGACTGTGTACTAAATGACCCTGAAGCCAAAAGTATTTGCAGAGTATTAATTGCTTTTAATGGAGCAATGCCATAACTTAATTAGTGACACACTGGCTGCATTCCAGTCATTAGAAAAGAATAACAATGCTAAAGGAATTGGCTGGATAAGATCAAAGGTCCATGGAGTTTAGCATTCCATTTTCCATAATCACCATCAAGAAACCTACATATTTCATAAAAGCACTGGTCCATTTTATAGTCACTTCCAAGTGAATGCCCCACAAAGGCACCATGCTAACTAAATAAGAACTCTGAAATTGTTTATTCCTCTTTTAAAACTATCTAACTTGCTAAGTTAAACTACATTTGCAGAAGCAAAGTAAATTACACATTTGCATTGGCTTTACTTGAATTGTTTACAAAGACAACTTGGAAATTGATCCAGAATATGGTAGCCCATATACATACTGTCTCTCCCAACTTTGGGAACACGAAGGATGGAATTCTATAGAGTCCGCACTTTCTGTCACATACAATTTAAAGTGCTGGTGTTAAGCCTGTTAAAGTTCATTGCAAATTCTCCTGAATCAGCCTGATCCATAACATTATATTGATACAATCTGTTTATAGTCCCACATTTCCAAAATGTGCCCATGTTGAGCCTAGAAGGTCCTGCTTTTCTGTTCTGCCAGATTTGACCTGCAAAGCACTCTCTCCCCGTTATGCAGATCAAGTTTTCAGCTGATTTTTGGGGAAATTATGACAACTGAGTTATTCCAGACAATATTCTCTTAAACCCTGAAACATTTTTTTTCATTTGTTATTATTGCAGCATCTTAAGAGGCTTTCTTATGAAATTGTCATAGTTTTATCATGGATGTCTGTATTATTTACATTGTAAGCTGTTAAAAAATCATCATTATGGCATGATGTATGTTTAATAAATATTTAGCTTTTATTTTATATATTTGAATTTATCAGTTAACAAATGGACTCTGGGTACAACATGAAATGAGAAAAAATATAAAAACATCAAAACAGATATGACAGCTCAGACTATAATAGCTTTATAAACAGGAAAAATCAAATAAAAAAAATAGAGACCCTAGACAAATAATGCAACATCAAGAAGTTAATAATTGATAATAAAAATAACTGCATATCTTACATCATTAGTTGTGTTACCGATTTTTCATTGCTTGACTCATAAGCATGTATTGGTGACATTTTGATCACTTTACTGATAAAGTGTGTTGTTGTTGTACTGTTTCTACTGTCATACGACCGGTAATCCAAAACAACACCATATACCACTATTCCTTGAACACTTGGCATCTCAAAAGATGTGCAGGCTTTAACTCCCAAAATTCTCCAGATAATCTGTCTGGGGAATTCTAGGACTTGAAGTATAGGTATCTTCAAGCTGCCAAGATTGAGAAATGCTACACTATAGAATTAAGACTTTCTTGATCATGTGTTTAACCTAGCACCAAAAAAAAAAAAAAAAACCAGTTGTTGTAACTGGTATCTATATTGAGATCATACATCCTTCCAAAAAGAGGCCAATAATAAGGAATCTGGCACTGAACAACCTAATTTATCATGTTCAAATGAAGATTAATTTCATTATAGAACTACAAGTAAGAATATATTAAATCAATTTTTCTTCAAAGACAGTAAAGCTATTTGACCCAGTTTGCAAAATCATTTATTTTGGGTTGTTTTTTTCAGTCTTAACCCCTGAAATATATATTTGGCTCCAGTGAACACACTGGCATTTATGTATAGTTCACATACTAAAATCATAGTCTTAAGCCCATGTCCCACTGCACCAACAGATGCAAAGAGGATGTAAAACGTTAAAAAAAGCTTGCCATCCGTTGGAAAACGCGATGCATCCGTTGTGTACTCACTGCATACATGTTTCATACGCTCTATCCATCGAGCATCCGTCCACTGAGATTTCATCCGTGCAAGAAGTTTTGAGCTGCACAAAACTTTGTGAGCAGATGAACTTTCCGCTGTGTATGATGTAAATCCATGACATCCGAGCAACAAACGTTCTATGTCCGTTTATCATCCGTTAAACGTCCGGTGTATCCTCTCTGCATCCTCTGGGCATCCTCGCAAATCACATCCGTTGCAGCTGAAAACGGAAAGAGGGAGGAAACAAAAGGTACACAGAACGTCTACACAGCGTTAGTAGCACGGAAATAGAAAGGATGCAGAGTGAACGGTTTGCATCCGATATACATCCGCTAGGCTTCCTATGAACATCCGTTTAACATTCCCGCTACATACTACCCACGTCCGTTCTTTTCCATTCTGTTTATGCAAATTTTCACCACTTTTTGGAGCGGATGACTACGGATGGAGCCACCCCCAAAATTTTGCTCATCCGCTATGTCCTTTATGCATACGCTTTGCGTCCGTCGGCCAGTGGGACCGGGCCTTTAACAACTTGCCTCCACAAGTTCTAAACGCTCCAACACTGGAAGTTTTTAAGAAGAGATTGAACAACCATTTGACTGGAATGATCCTGCCAAAGCAGGGGGTTGGACTAGAAAACCTCCAAGGTCCCTTCCAACTGTTATTGTTCTGTTCTATTCTGTCTAAAGGAGCCAGAAGCTATTTTAGTGCAGAAGTCAAAAGATATAATCATTTGTTATAGATTGAAGTAACAAAATTAGCTTTCATTTATCCTAGTGAAACCACAAAGAGGAATTTAAAAAAATACAAACAGCAGAACCATAATATCTCAGAGATCAGCTACTAAATTTTACCCTTGGGTGGAAGACAAAGTACACCCCATGTCAGGATTTGGTTGCAAACTCTGGCACAATTGATATGTGGGATCCTATAACACGCTAGTTGCTGTGTAGGAAATTAGCACCCACCCCTCTCCTAGGAAATTGAAATATTCTAGGAAATATTAAAAAGGCAGAATATTTCCTCTAAAAAAAGTAGAAACTCAGAAGCAGAAGCTCACTCCCATCTTTGTTAATGGGTGGGCCATTAAGGCCTGGGCCAGAATACTTTACATAACAAAGATCTCCAGGTAAAGCTATAGAAATTACCCAAAAGGCCTTTCAGTGCATCATCATCATCCAGCAAGGCTCAACCAAGCCTGGAACTCAGGACAGCCTACATAGTTGCCCCTGAACGGCCCCATGGGAATCTGACAACCAATCAGAATACAAGCTCCAATTCAAATCCCAACAAAGGTTATAAAACCCAGGCACTCTCAGCCCCTCAGCCCCTTCTTGATCTCTTTCTTCACCATGAAGTATGTGATTATCCTTCCTTTTCACTCTGGAGTTCCAGGCCATGTGGTCCTGTCCACCATTAAACCTTCCAAACAGTCTCCATGTTTCCAATGTCTTTTTCCTCACTTGGAACTGAACCCAGAAGGATTTTTCTTCCAACAGCTGCCTGTTAATTTGTGGTTCATGCAAACCCATTCAGTCTCAAAAAGACCGCTTAAGCTGCATTTCAAGTTCACCCATAGTTTTCCCATGGGGGGAGCGGCATGTCCAGACAGTATTCTCTTAAATCCTACAGGACAATTAGATGCAGGCTGCAAAAATCTAAGCAGCTAGGAGCAGAATTTTAGGGAAAAACCAAATTTTGCTTTCCTAGCAAATTTCCCGCATTCACTTGCATGGAAGAGACCGCAGACCTTCAATTTCACTGAGATGGTTGAATGGGATTCACACATCTCACTTAACCATTAAAACCTGTCATATGGATCCAGCCTTTCCAGTGTTCACTGTGATTTTTAGCTTACCATACCCTGAAAACCCAGCCAAGTTGTGTTTAACAAAGTGGGGATAAAGCACAGCTCATTGCATTTTGTGGACCAAGACTTAAACTTAGAATAACTTTATTATCATTTTAAATGTGCACCAATCGGCATACATTAAAATGAAATTTCGTTGCATAGTTTTCAAAGGGTCACCATCCCTTCAATATACATAAACATGGAGAGAGAGAGAGAGAGAGAATACCCACATATATTAAAGATAAAGATAGCCTTAAAGATAACGACCTTTAAAAAGACCATTTCTTTCGGACATAAGCAAAATAGCAATTTCGGGAGGCCTTTTAATGCCGGAGAAAAGCCCTTGAACACAAAAGGCCCAGAAAACCCCCGCACGTCAATTGCTGAATCTACTCCACAAGGCGGCGAACGACCCGCTTTAAAAAGCGCGCACAGCTGCTGAGTAAAGCCGCGCAGCCACCGGCGGGTTTCTAGACAAATAAAAGCGCCGCCCTCGAATAGGAAGGACGCGGAGGAGGAGTTACTCCGTTGTAGCGCCGGCCTCCTAAACGTGATTCTGGGAATCCCACCCTTCCTTTCCCTTCATTTTTTTTTCCTCCAGCAATTGGGCTGCGGGGCTGCTGGGTCCGCCCGCTTAAGCCGCGGGGACCCCCCCCCCCCAGGTTCGTGGGTGAGTCAGGCTGCCCTTTCTCTTACCAGCGCAGGTTGACCAGCAAAGGCCTTAGGAACGGGAAAAAAGGGGAGTGGGACTGAAAAGCCCGGCCGGTGCGGGGATTCCTTGCAGGCCGCGGAAACCGAGCGTGGCGTGAGGTTTATTTTTTTCTTCGGCGGCTCACTCCACCTTTGTGGTGGCTGCTATTTTTCGAAGGCCGTTCCTAGCTGTGCAAAGGGCTTTGTCCCCAACCGCCACCCACCTCATCGCTATATCCCGGGCCTCTGAGCTGTCTGCATCATGCTTTCCTTGCGTGTTCATTAACTCGTGGTTTCGTTTCGCTGTTTTTCTTGTTTTCTTTTTTAAAAGATGTGGAGTCGTTTCGTTCTTCTGGGCTGTAAAGCAGTTGAGATCCTTGCTCCCCACAACAGAGTAGGGCTTGCGAGCTTTTGTCGGAATTTCAGAACCATGAAGATTGAGTCTTCCGAATTTCAGTCCCTTTTCACACCAGGACTGAAGGGCATAGCAGGTACAGGTGCCTCGTTTTCTTGGGAGGTGGCTTGGGAGTTGGGATGGACAACCTGCAGGACTTCAGCTGTTTGCTTGAACATCTAAACACCAGGGGTCTTCAAACTTGGGAAGTTTAAGACTGCCAGAATTCCTCCTCCCGTCATGTTAGCCCAGGAATTCTGGGAGTTGAAGTCAACGGATCTTAACCTTCCCAAGTTTGAAGACACTTGATCTACACTCTTGAGTAGTATCCCTTACCATTGTTGGGTATGTCTAGTTTAATGAAAAGAGGGACGTGGGGTGACATAGTCTTCCAGTATCTCAGGGCTTGCCACAAAGAAGGGCTATTCTCAAAGCCACTGGAGGCAGGACAAAAAGCAATGGGTGGAAACTAATCAAGGAGAGGAACAAACAACCAAGGAGAAATTCCCTAATAGAACAATTAATGGAAAAACTTGCCTCCAGAAGTTGTAATTGCTCCAACACTGGAGGTTTTTAAGAATTGGGAACAGTTTGTCTGAAATGGAATAGGATTTCCTGCCTAAGCAGAGGGTTGGATGAGAAGATTTCCAAGTCCCTTCCAACTCTGTAATTATTAGATTGGTTTATTTCTTCAAGGTGATGTAGTTCTGCAATACCTGGGGGAAGCAGGTTTCTCAGCCCTGTTAAATACTAAAATCCTTGATAAATTGTGAAAACAACAATGAAGAAGAACTCTTGATTTATTACTATTAGTGCATCTGTTTCAGTATGAATAGTAATTATTTTATTCTGGTAGTAACTTCAGCAATAAAATACCACATACTGCTGCATACCAAGATAGCAACATAAACTAGTAGGTTACTCTCTTTTGCATTTGGATTATAACTAATATAACAGCCAGATTTCTTTTAACAACTGTTCAAAAGGCTCTACAGTAGTGTTTCTCAACCTGGGCAACTTTTAAAGCACATGGATGCTGGCTGGAGAATTCTGGGAGTTGAAGTCCACATGTCTTAAAGTTGCAGAGGTTGAGAAACACTGGTCTACAGAAGTATCTAAATGTTTTTCTTACTCAAATACAGTTTACTAAAAAGTACTCAACAATGGGCCACCGAGATATAAATGTTTCTCAAACTATCAAAACGTAAGTTTCACTGCAAGACTGCAAACTAGTCCTGCTTACTTTTCAGTTGCATTATTTAGAAGGACAAATTTGATTCTTTTCATTCATCATACCTGAGAGATGGGTGTATCAAACATTTGGTCATTGTTTCCAATGAAGTGTCATGTTCCAAGGATATGTTCCAAGGATATGTTACTTGTAGATGTTATATTTCATTCACCTTTATTTCATTTATGTTAAACTGAGATTTTCCAGACTTTTGCTGAGGTAAATTTGGAGAAGTGTTTTAAAATGCTTAATCCAAACATATAACTTACATGAAATGCTTCATTTTACAATATGATTTAGATTCTGTGATTTGTTACAATGCTTGCCTGAGTGATAGCAATAGCACTTAGACTTGTATACCAATTTACAGTGCTTTATAGCCCTCTCTAAGAAGTTTATAGAGTCAGCATATTGCCCCCAACAATCTAGGTCCTCATTTTACCGACCACAGAAGGATAGAAGGCTGACTCAACCTAATATCAGACATACCAAACACGTTTGTATCAATAGCTATAAGAAATACAGGAAGATCTATATTAAAACCCTTTTAATGATACAAGTGAAAATACTTCTGCAGTATTTGATTGGTCTTAATCCTGATCAAGACTATTTTGCATGTGGTCGAATGCACATGACTTTTTGAAAAGAAGAAAAAAGCTTTAATGCTATTCAATAGTTTCTTTTTTTTTTCCTAAGTTGCAGCACAAAAATAAGGGATTTTTAAAAAGCTAAACTATTATTTAAATTTTCTCCATCTATGAGCAATGTCTTGTTCAGGATGGAGTACATCTTGCACGAATGCATGCACACACAAGGCCAAAAGACAACCAAATAGTATATAAATAACACATTTTGTAACTGAGTCAATGCAGCCCCATTCTGTTAAATTTACAAAATTAAGTTGTAACTTGTGAATTAAAAGTTAGGTTAGAGCATTGTTTGTCTTAGACAAACCTAGCATAAATCAAAAGTTGTCATGCTATAATTTCTCTTACTTGGCTTCCTTCATGTACCATTTTTACTAGTAGAGTTAATGGGATTGTCCATTTTGTCATCTCCAGAATTTGTTTCTCTTTACAATTTTTTCCCATTACTACTTACAGAAATATTTGATAAAGAAAATTATGAACTAAGAATAGCAGGAGGTGCTGTAAGGGATTTACTCAGTGGAATAAAACCACAAGATGTCGATTTTGCCACTACTGCAACTCCTAGTCAGATGAAAGAAATGTTCCAGGCCATGGGTATCCGTATGATCAACAACCGAGGAGAAAAACATGGAACTATTACTGCTCGGGTAAAAGGATTTTGCAAACTTTTAAAATGCGAAATAGACAGAAAAAATATTTTAGTAGAAGAGGAACTTATATAGATTTATATTCCTAAGGTTATTAAAAAATAAAGTCCAAATTGTTCTCATGTTGAGCTTGAAAGCTAGTAAATATAGTTTAGATTTGCTTTTTGTTATTAGTAAATAGAAAAATATAGACATTGTTGCAATGAGGCAACTTTATTTCCCCCTTCCCGTAAGCCGACCTCATTCCTGATTGACTATAATATCAGCAAATGTTGGAGAAATTAGAAGAGAAAGAGAAATGGGCTGTATGCAGACCATGACAATATCATCAGACTCTGATGATACTTGCTTGTAATGAAAGATAGCTGTACTATACTTTTTCACCACAATGTCTGGGAATTGCAGAAAAAGCCATTTTGGAGAAGGAAGGCCTAGAAACCTATACCCAAACTACTAGAACTTAAGGCACATGGGACAAGATGAAATGTCTCTGAGTCTAGTTGTGGCTAAGTCATTGTCTCCAGTCCTACAAACTAGAAGCTGATTTAATCCAATTTAATCCTTGATTTAATCCAAAACAGAGAATAATCAAAGCATGAGCATTACATGTTTTTTGGAATATTATGCCATTTGTAATTATTTTTTAAAAGTTACAGATTTGATAGAAAATTTTTGTCACTAATGTACAAAGAAGAATAAGACATGTACTTGAGTGCGAAAAAAGATGACAATTAGCTTGAATGCTGTGTGGGAAGAAATTCCAGATAAAACATTGGTGCAAGTGGAAACAGACTTGATTGCATGAAGGGAAATACTCTAAAAAAGAGAGTTGTCTGCTATTTTTTATTAAGAAAATTTATATGGCCACCAACTGACTCAAGGTAACTCCAGGCAGCTTACAGAAATAAAACTCCCAATACAAAACCCCCACCCTCAATTTTAAGTGTAAAAGGAAATTAAAAAACAGGCAAAGGAATGTTTTCATGCAGGAAACAAAAATGTATGGATGGATATTTTTTTCAAAATTGTATTCTATTCATCTAATGAGAGGTTTTAAAACGGATTTAAAAGGGTAGCCAAATGAGTTTTTTTTCTTTTTGTTGCAGCTCCATGAGGAGAACTTTGAAATTACCACACTGAGAATTGATTTGCATACTGATGGGAGACATGCAGAAGTAGAATTCACAACTGACTGGGAAAAAGATGCAGCAAGAAGAGATCTCACCATTAATTCTATGTTCCTAGGTAAGCTATTTTTCAATCTTAAAAGATGGTATGATGGTCCTATAAGTGGGGACTGTTCTCTCACCTAAATGTTCTCCTTCAATTTTATCTTTTGTGGTTCTAGGTTTAGGCCTAAATAGGAGTTGGAAGCTAACTGGAAAATCATCTTACATGGAGTGTATATGTCTTAAGTTCCTGGAACGTGGTTCAGAAGTTAATATAAAATTAGTGCCTAATATTTTTTAACTTTGGCCTTCTAAAATAAATGTTTCATCCTACTATCTGCCAAGATTGGTAGTAATCTTTCTCTGGCCTTGGTAAAAGGCTAAAGATGGAGTTTTCGAAAGTGCCTTTTAAAATGAAGTTCTAAGTAATTTCTATTAAAATAATTGCACTACGCAATCTAAAACCATCTATATCTATTGGACCAGACGGAATATGTGCCTACTTCTTAAAAAAGCTATCCACTGCCATAGCAGAAACCCCCAAGCATAATCTTTGAAAAATCTTTCAGGACCAGCTCCTTGTCAAACCTATGGTCACGAGCCACGATCACCCCCATTTTCAAAAAGGAGACCCTAGCCTAGTTGAAAATTAGACATCTCCTGATGCTGCTTTACCTGTAAAGTCATGGAATCAATTATTTACCAATCCATTATCCTCCACTTAGAGACAACCAACCTACTCTCTAATAAACAATTTGTTTCAGAAAAAAACACTATCCTGTTAATCTGTACTGTTACATCTGCACAAAAACATATGGACCACACCAACTCAATCAGGCAAAAATGTGACTCAATCTACATGACTTCTGTAAAGCTTTGATTCAGTGGTACATGACAATTACTATTAAAACTAAAATCTTATGGTATCTCTGACAACTACATAATGATAGAAGCATTCTGTCAAACAGACAACAAATGGTCAAAAATTGGGAATGTCCTATCAAATTCTGTATCTGTCAGCCAGTGGTTGTCCCCCAAGCAGTGTCTAGACAACTTTCTGCATACTCTAATAATATGACGTCTGTGATCATATTAAGAGTAATTGTGTTTTCTTCGCTGATGATGTAAGCTATTCAACACCACAGTATTCTGCTAACTTCAAAAAGCCTTGACTATGTACAATGTTTAACAAATGCAGTTTCAATTCAACAATAAATGCTCTGCCCTGAATATTGGCAAGGATAGAAGTGCCGTCAATAATATAGACCATAAATGCTCCTTGTTACACAATATTTTTTTATCAAGAAAAAAATAAAATAATACTTTGACAATTTAGTCAAGACCTTGTTGATAGATTTCAGACTCTGTCAAGGACCTGGAGTACTCATATCTAATGATCTAAGTGCTAGAGCCACTTGTAACTACATAGCCAAAAAAGCATTAAGAGTTAACCTAATCCTACGTAGCTTTTTCCTTGGTAATATCACACTCCTAATTAAAATACAAATAATTGCTAGACCAATATTTGAATACAGCTCATCAGTCTGGAACCCATATACGTATCTGATATTAACACAGTAGAGAAAGTCTAGAATATTTCACAAAAAGAGTTTCTCCACTCCTCTACTCGTTGCAGAATACCTTATGCACCAGATTGAAATTTATAGACTTAGAAAACCTAGAACTACGCGCTTTTGGTCGCGATCTAAGTATAGCATATATAAATCATACATTGCAGTGTCCTACCTGCCAATGAACTACTTCAGCTTCAACCATAAACCATACGAGCACACACAATAGATACAAACTCAAGGTTAACTGCACCAAACTTGATTGCAGGAAATATGACTTCAGCAACAGAGTGGTCAACATCTGGAATGCTCTACCTGACTCTGGTTTCTTCCCCAAACCCCAAAAACTTTTATCTTAGACTGTCTACTATTGACCTCACCCCTTTCCTAAGAGATCTGTAGGGGGCATGCATAAGCACACCAATGTGTCTACCGTCCCTGTCCTATTGTTTCTTTTTTTTCTCTTATATGTTTCCATGTGTTCATAACTATGTTTATACTTATACCTATTATCTTGTAAGCAATTGACAAATCAAATAAAATGTTCCACTTGTTTGATAGGTTTGGATGGCACTCTTTATGATTACTTCAGTGGTTACAATGACTTAAAGAACAAGACTATCAGATTTGTAGGAGAAGCCAACCAGAGAATTAAAGAAGATTTTTTACGCATTCTACGCTACTTCCGGTAAAAAGCTTGATATTTCTACATGATAAGGGCAATGGCCAGTTTGCAGAGAACTGGAGGCTCTTTTGTTTGTTCCTTAATTACGTTTCACTTGTAGATCACTTATAGAGCTCTTACTTCCTGATTTGTGTATGGCACTCAGTATTAATGGTATTTGGACATCAGATCTCTGCCCTTTCCACTTTGGTGGTCAGTTTGCCTAAATATATTTGCACTGTCATATTTATAAAAACAATTGTTTTCCAAGTCTTTACAGTGACAGTATTGAGTTAATATAGAGTGAATTTTGTTTGCATATGAACACTTCAATATATACTGTTACATTGTTCTGCCATCCTATCCAGTTCCCAACTTCTTGAAAATCAAGTTGTGAGTAGCGGGGTTGGTAATATGATGCCTATTTCATGCATATTAAGTGATTTTATTTTTAAAAAATTCATTTAATTTTTATTAAATAAATTTCATTAAATGAAGATTATCAGACTGAAAAAAATTTTCCTTAGATTTTACGGGAGGATAGCTGAAAAGCCTGATGACCATGATGCCCAAACTTTGGAAGCCATTAAAGAAAACGCCAAAGGTTTGGCTGGAATATCTGGTGAAAGGATTTGGACTGAATTGAAAAAAATTATTGTTGGAAAATATGCAAATCAACTCATTCATCTGATGTATGAACTTACAGTAACTGATTATATAGGTAAAAAGCTTAATAGAAGTTAATTTCTATACAAATGTGAATATTGGAGACAGAGAATATCCCAAACGTGCTTTTTCCAAAAGACAACTGGACTTTCTTGGCATTTTTCTCTTTGAAAATGTTTTGCTTCTCATTCAAGAAGCTTCTTCAGTTTTAATTGACTAGTGGGGATTTTATTTGGGACAACCATTATTTGGATGATTGAGAATCTCCATAGAGAGATTGAGAATATTACTATCTGAGTGACATATCCTTCAGTAACTAGTTACATCTTTTATTTTTCAATAATAGGCCATAGTAATTGTCCTTCAAAGATCTTTGGAGTTCCTCAGTTAACCTGTCTTGAGAATTTTAGAATCTGAAATCTCAAAACTGCAGGGCCTCCCAGATTTGGCATATTAACTTCTGAAATGAGTTTAATCTCTGCATTACCTAGGACTGTGTGGATAGTCTGGGGAATTCTGGGAGTTGAAGTCACACAACTTTGTCAAGGTTGAAAAATTAGAACATTGGGACACTACTGTTGCTTGCTAGGCCTAAAAAGCTTTGAATCTGTAGCCCTGTTCTACATTGGTTCTATAGTGGCAGGGTACTGCCGTTTTGATGTTGCCATTACTTGTAATGATATTGTTAGCCTTCTGCTTGTCTAGCAATTCCACATACTGCTTTGTTTGTAATCTTAGTCAATTTCTAATAGTTAAGTTATCTTATTCTCAAAACCCTTCTTTATATGTACCCCCTCAGGATTACCTGTTAATGGGAACTTACAAGAATTTGACACAGTCTGTAAAAAAGTTCAGAATCTCTTTCCCAAACCAATGACCATTCTAACGTCATTGTTAAAGGTTCCATGTGATCTTTCAAAACTGGATTTAAGACTGAAACTATCAAAAGATGAAAAAAACCTTGGGCTATTTCTGTTGAAGCACAGGAGAGACTTGACCAAAGCTTCCGATACTTCAATACCTCTTAAACCATACCAGGATTTCATTTTAGATGTAAGTATAGTAAATATTTTCCGGACAATTATTGATTTTTGTTTATCTTTTAATTTGATCTGTTGGGAGCCATCTTTCTCCTCATTCATTAATCTCAGATACATAAGCCTGGAGTTAGGAAGAAGGTTGTGAGAGCATGAATGCCGACTCCTTAAATACAGACTGGGTTCCTCTTTGTATGTAGCCATAAACAAACCATTTAATGCATAAGCACCGAAAAAAATAGTTATTGTTTTTAAAAATGGGGCCAAGTAAAGTTTGAATTTAAGAAGATTGAGGATTGATCTGGTTTGAAGTATTTTGTGTATAAAAATAGTAACTTAGCCATGAATGCTTTGTGCTCAGGTTTCTCATTTTCTGTATTTGTGAAGGCAAGGGAGGCTTCTGCAACATCCAGAATCCATGAACTTCTGAAGTACCAAGGAGAAGAACAACTTCTGAAAGAAATGCAAGAGTGGTCTATACCTTCTTTTCCTGTAACTGGTCATGACTTAAGACAAATGGGTATCTCATCAGGCAAAGACATTGGGCCCCTCCTACAACAATTACGAGAACAGTGGAAAAAAAGTGATTACCAAATGAATAAAGAAGAGCTATTAAGCTACGTAAAGAAGGCATGAAAGCAAATGGTGATGAAACTGAACAATTTTGTATGAAGTTCCACATATTTCATTGGGTACATTTTCATTTCTGAATGTTAAGATTATTTGTATTTCAGTTCTAAAACATAAACAGGGTTGTTTTTGGGTCCATCTGAATGAATAACTTTCATATGTTTTTACTCAACTATTAAATAACCCCAAAATGTACACTTCAAGTTGCAGTGGCTCACAGACAAACTTGCATGTAGATTGACTGACTACCTTGGTTGTCCAAAAAGATTATTTGGATTGAGTTGACTTTAAAAAGCAAGGGAAATTGATTTAAGAAAATTAACATTGCAATTGTATTCATGTTTATCCAAAATCCATTCAGCGGGGCTTACAATTAGCAACCGTGTATTATCTTGAAACTCAGTCAGATTTTAGCCACATCGGATACGATCAAGCAGTATCATTTTACTGAAACTCAAATTACATTATGGACAACAACCTCAAGTTTTAAATACTGAAAATGTTTACTTGTTATCCCAAACAGGCTTTTAAGTAAAAGGATAATATTTCTAATATTTAAATTGAGTTGGACACTTTTCATTCATTTTATTTTCTATGGCTCTGAAAAGATGCTGAGTACTAATAAAAATTGATTTTTTTAACACAAATTATGCAATGGCCCAACTTGGCTCATTTTTAACTTACAGCATGTTACAAAAGCCTATAATAGGTTTATAAACTGATCCTATATGTCTTACCTAATGTTGCAAAATGAATTACATAAACTAAGTGGGATGAGTTTTTGGCAATGTATTTAGGATTACAGTGAAAATTTTCTTACTGGGTTGACGAATTTCGATAATGACAAGTTTATATCCACTAGGTGGCAACCATAGGAGCCAATTTTATATTGCAAACAATATAGTATAGAAGACGCTCAAGTGCATGCTAAAAGATCTCTGGATGATAATTAATTCCAAATTTGAATTTCAAATTCTCTGAGGGAGATGGGCAGTTTAGAAATTGGAAATATAAATAATTACGACTATTTCTTCAGTTTGGTCCTCATGAGGGCTAACTTCTAATAATAAAAAATTTAATATTTAATTTGATCATAATGCTGTCAGGACACCCTCTATAACTTAATATGTGTTAGGTTTTATCCTATGTACTATATTTTATATTTTCTCTATCCTTGCTTCTGAGAAATTGTGCCTTCCCTTAATTCTAACTCAGGACATGAAGGACATTGATTGAGAAATATGAGTATTGGAGGGTACAATTATAACCCTAATTAATGCATTATAGGTCAGTGTCAAACTCAAAACCCATGGGCCGCATCCAGCCTGCAGGTGATCTGGCCCATGTTGCTGGCCTGGAAACAGCAAAAGACCAGCCCGTGGTGCCTCTGCCAGCAAGAACGGAACTGGGAGGGGGAGTGCATGTGCCCCCCCCCCCCGGNTGCCCCCCCCCCCCCGGCTCCATTTTTGCTGGCAGAGGGCTATCAAAACAAACTAAAAACAAAACAAAAGGAAAAATGTTTCCCCTTTTGTATTTGAGCATGCAAGAAGGGACAGGAATGGGGAAAGGGAAACAAGAAAGACAAAAAGATGGGAAATGGGAATAGAGCAAGGAAGGAAAAATGAGGAAAAAGGGGAAAGAATATGAAGAGGGAAGGAAGGAAGATTTAATGAATAAGTGTGGGTCTCAGGGAAGTCCTGCCTTAGCACTTGGCCACCACAGGTGCCCCTCTGACATGAGTGATGTTGAGCTGGCCATGCCCCCATGGCCATACCCCTCCCCGGCCCTCTGAAGTCAAGCACAATCCAGATGTGGCCCTCAGTGAAATTGAGTTTGACACCCCTGTTATTGGTAGTCTTCAACTTAAAGTCATTTGTTTAGTGACCATTCAAAGTTATAATGGCACTGAAAAGCGTGATATACAACTTGATTTTTATACTTAATGACTGCTATAGCATTCCCACAGTCACCTGGTCAGAATTCGGGTGCATGGTAACTGGCATATACTGCATTTATCATGGTGTCAGCATCCTTGGTTCACACGATCACCATTTGCGACCTTCCAAGCAGGATTAATATAATATCTGCAATTATTCACTTAATCATGACAAAAAAAGATAGCTAACTGGGCACAATTAACAACTGCCTTGCTTAGCAATGGAAATTCCTGTCTCACTTGTCATAAGTTGAGGACTTAGCTCTTGTAGTTACATGATACTTTTCTGCATCCCTTAACCTGAAAAACTAGAGACTTGATTGGGTTTTTTTTAAAGTTTTATTTGGGTTTCCACACACACACAAAAAACAATACAAGTAAAACATCTTTTGTGAAAATAGATGTCCCGGGTTACACTTTTTTATACAGACACAAACACAATTTCATGCTCATTTTTGTGTTCTATTCCATATGTTATTACTATTTTGCATTTTCTATAAAGTTTTTCCCCTCTTAATTTTCTCAACTTTATTTTGATTATCTCATCTCAATTCAAATCATTATATTTATACTTTTGTCTGTCCCTGTCATCATTTTCATATTATCTTTTCTCATTAAATTTTCTCCTGTAGTTATTAATTGGAGTATGACACCTTTTATCTTTTAATTTTATCCATTCAACTCTTATTTGAACTTCTGTTACCTTAAGGTTATAAATTCAATATATACATAATTCTGTTTGTACATTCTTAAAATACATACTATATTCTTAAAAAAGTTTTATAAATATAGTAATTAAAACCCTCATTCCATTCCAATTCAGTTCTATCATTAATATTCATTAAAGTCTTAACATCTTGAACATTTCAATAAATATCATACTTCCTTGGAGACACGTGTAATCTTTCCATAATTATTTTTCCCCTATTTCTCTTCACTTATGTTTTAAAATCATTAAACATTTATTTTATTACATTTATTTATTAAACATTCCACTAAATTACGATAACTATTTATCCATTCATTTTATCATACATTTTCATATTTCTGAAATTATTTCTATTTCTAATATAACAATACTATCTTATGTACTTTTGCAGAATCCTTTTGCCATTAAATTTTCCCCCATTATCTCTAAATAGGCCCTGTTTTCTCTATATTTGTTTCTGTCATTTATAACTTTTTTTCCTTAATTTCTTCCCTCTCTTCTTCTCCTCCCTTTTTTTCTCCTGTCTCTCTACTTCGAATTCTCTGTTCTTCATTTTCCTCTTCTGTTGCTTTCTAATTTTACATTATTTTTCAAACTATTCTTTTTGGGGTTGTTTTTCCAAATGTTAAACTTTCATTCTCTTTCCCCCTTTCCTTTTTTCCCCACATAAAATTACTTATTCAATAAAGATGGCTTCTTCTTTGTCCCAATCTACTTGTTCTGCAGGCGTTTCTTGTTTTTCATAGTTCCAAATCTCCTTTTCTAAGAATTGAATACAAAGCCCAAAAAGAACTCTCCTGTCTTGTGCACTTCTTTTGTACTTTTTAAGTTCCATTTTCAATTCTTCTAAAAGTATGCATTTTAAACACTTTTAACAACACCAGATTGATTTTAGTCATTCAAATGCAGTAACCAAAAACCAGAAGTCACACAGTAATCCAAATACGCCGAGCTGTTTCTTTCTTACTTCTTTTTCACTTTCTCTTCCTGGGTTTTGCTATTTTGTTGCCATGTTTCAGTTAATGTATCTTTTAGAAGTCTGTTGAGATTTTACTGAAGTTCTTTTTAATTCCAGGCAGTCTCTTCCCTTCCAGATCCTGCCCTTTTATTCTTTTTTTCTCCTTCTTGCTTTCAAAAGCTTTTACGTATCCAGAAATCTTTATTATCCCTTTGACATTTTATTTTCAGCTTAAATGCCTATTGATGTCAAAGTGGATTTTTTTCCCAATTTCTTGCTTAAGGCTCTTAGCTGTCAGTATAGGGAAAGGAAGAGGAGAAAAAAAAGACCAATTTCTTTCCCTTTTCTCTCTCCTTCACTGCTTAGAAATCTTATTTGGGAACAGTGTCATTTTTTTTATAGTTTAAATTCCAGGGTACTTTATTTTGTTGCTTTTGCTGTTTGACCCAGTTAACCAAAAGTTTCTCTTCTTATCTTCCTCCTGAACATTCTTTTCCGGTCGAGTTCTTCTTTGGGGTGGTCATTTCTGACCACCACTACAACCGCCTTCGGGAAAGGGAGTAATGGCCAGCTGAGAAGGAGAGATGCGACTCTCAACCCTGCAGGCAGTCTCCCCCCTCTTTATCACCTCTACGGGATGGCTTAGCCCCGAAACCAGCCGTCTCGGGGCGCTCCAGTGGCGAGCAAGGATCGAAACCGTGTCAGAATCGCGGTTTCGGTCTCTCACTGAAGCTCAAACTGGAAGTCCGTGAGACTTGATTTGCTTTTCTTCTGGAATTCACTTTAGATTGCCTATGTTTTATAGGCATGGTTAGAGACTCTGTTACCACTATGCTTTTGGGATTGTAGGAGTTGGTCAACATGACAATTTAACCTGCAAAAGGGTTCAAATGTATGTTGCTCTAATTAATGGAAAAGCTTGAGTTTGATCTTATTCAATTCTGGAATGAAAATACACAATAGATGTGGGCATTTTGTATATTATGGATTGCAACCTGAAAAAGCCAATTGCGATTGGATGGCAGAATGATTGTTCCTGTACAAATCTATGATCAGAGACCCCCATTTACTGACAAACACAAATTAATACAAAATATAATTAGAGATCTGAGCACAATAGGCCAAATCGTTCCTAAACTTTGCTGTATAGACTTTTGTGCTGATATGCTGTGTTTGATTTTCAACAAACATGGTACTGTGCATTATGGCCAAACATCTCCACTTTGGTCTCATCTGTCCAAACGGCAGTGTCCCAGACATCTTGTGATTTGTTCAGATGCAACTTTGCAAATCTAAGCTGTGCTGCCATTTTCATTTTAGTTTGTTTGGCAACACTTCCAAATAACCATACTTGCTCAGTCTTTTTTGAATTGTACTGTCATGAACTTCAATATTTAACATGTTGTAGATAAGAGGGTCAAACTGGCAGCCCAAGGGCCGGATGCTTCACACATAGGCCACATCCCACCCAGGCTCCGCAAAGGCAAAAAAGTCATGATATGTTGCAATATGTCATGTGGCGTGATCGAGTTTAACACCGGTGCTGTAGAGTCTCAGATGTAAACCTTGGGATTCTCTGAGCATTGCATGGTTTGATCTTGAGGTGCATTTGCTGGGATGTCCAGTCTTGGGAAGATTGGCAACTATCTTGAATAATGTGAATAATTTTCCTCACTGTAGAATGATGGACTTTACATTGTTTGGAAATGGCCTTATAATCCTTACCAGATTTACCATGGTGGCAGCAACAGAGAGACAGCAACAATTAACTTCTCTTAAGATCTTTGCTGGTGTCATTACTCTTTAATAGTGTTAACACATACTTCAATGCTGGAGAACAGCAAACTCTTAAAACTTCAGCTTTTATAGAGGTAGTCACACTTTCTGATGATCAATTGATCAAGGGCACTCGATTACTTGCACCTGGCTGCAATTTAGCCTCTTCATTATGCAGTAAGGGTGTACTTAGTTTTTCCACATATGGCTTCTCCATTTTGCCTCTTTTTGTGAAATAAATGATGACATGGTGCAATATATCAAGTGTTATTATATTTATCTACTTTTAAAGACCAGCTAAGGAGCAGGTGATTTATATTATGGTCTGAATTTTATGATTTTGAGTATACAGTAATCAGACTTAGAACTGAAGCAAGATTCAGTTTGAAAGAAGCAATACTGTTTCTTTATAAAAAGCCCCGGAGCCATGATGAAGCTGACAAAGCAAAAACAAGGAATTTATGAAAATGAATTTCAAAAGGTAAATCAAGGTGAGGAATAAAAACATATAGGTAGCATCATCACATGGGGAAAAATAGTATTAACGAGATTAATAGAATTTAGATTTGATCTTAGTCGAATTTAGTAATGTGAAGCTCTTTAAAAAGCTGATGGCTTCACACACTATCAAAAATGTGTGCTTTTCTCAGCCCTTGAGATTTTATTTGTCCTGAATTTTATTTTTTCATTTATTTATTTGTATTCTGCCTTTTATTATTTTTACAAATAACTCAAAGGCAGCAAACAAACCTAAGACACCTATTTTCCCTACAACAATGTCTTAGTGAGATGAGTTTGGCTAAAGGAGATTGACTGGCCCAAGTCATCCAGATGGCTTAATGGATAAAACAGCATTAGAACTTAAGTCTCCACTTTGCAGCTTGATGCTTTTACCACTAGACCCAACTGAAAAAATATTGTAATGTACAAAGTTATGAATCTACTTGAGTCAAAAAGAAAATGCAAGTTCAATTCAGACATATTCACTACTGCTATTAAAGTATTAGTTTGCAAATCATAGCTGGAATTACCAAATGTCTGATTTAGAAATTTAATAGGAATAAATGATGTGAAAGTACTTTTGAAATTGCAGCAGCTTTCGTTTCAATTCTTGGTTTCCATCCAAGAAAAAGAGTTTGTTTTTAAAAAAGATAAGTGACAAGAAAAATAAAAACTTTATGATGCAGAAATAAATTTTGATTTAAAATCTTATGGGCCTTATGTTTAACACTCCTGCTTAGGCTATTTGTGGGAAAACTGGTATCAGTGAAAAGTTAGGCTAAAGCTCTTTCACCTTTATTCACATCATAGTCGAGAACAGATCTTAGTGATAATCTACACACCTAGTGAGGTACTGAACCAAGACTGAGTGAAAATAGGACTTCACGCTTCCATCTGAATTGTGGAGAATAAAAGGCTTATTCTATATCAGATTTATTAAGATGGATATTCCAATGTAAGCATGTTTTATTCATGGCAGAAAAATGAAGTGGGTTAAGTGTTGTAGTGATTGATTTTACTCGTCAACAGTTACAATGGGTTAAAATTAATTATTGTGCATCACCCAGAATGACTTTTTGAGATGGACAGTTGGGTAAGTTCAATAAAATAAATAATAAAAATGATACACTTTTAATATGGAAAACTATAGACTGGAGCCAAAAATTCAATTCCTTAGCCATCAGTTTATTCATAACAGAATAAAACTGAAAGGATCCAGAACTTCAGGAACTTCACCATAATAACTTTAATTATGAGAAGTTATTCCTTCTTTGTTGCAATAAACCTCCAACTCATGGCTTCTACAGATCTTACACTGAGTTATATAGTCCCCCCATATCTAGAAGCGAGTAGTGTGATTTTGTTCGGTATAGTCTGACCCTCAAATCCAGTGCTTTCAATAAATTTTTATAACACAAGAAAAATAAATTAAACATAATTTAATTTTTCATTTAAGATGCCCTTATCTTGCTATTCAAAAATAGATGACGGCTAATATTGCATTTGACTAGGAGAGAGACAGTGTTGAAACACAAAAAAAGAAAAAGACAGTTCAGTTGTAACTGTGATGAGAAATAAAAAAATGTCCTTGCATCATAGAAGTAAAAAAATTTAGCTCTGAGTCACACAAAAAGAAAAAGATAGTTCAATTGTAACTGTGATGAGATAACAAATGCCATTGGGCCACTGAAGTAGAAAGAATTAGCCCTGAGTCACAAAACTTTTTTTGCTGGTGTACATTAAGTCTTGGAGGTCAATGATACTGATACTCAGAACATGTTTTCAACTTATACAATAAATGCCATCATTAAAGTTAGGTGTTTGCTTCAAAATAACATCTTACAAAGAAATGTAATGGGTATGTATGAAATTACCAAAATGTTTCATTAAAGTTTTTATTTTAGCAAGGTAATTCAACACATATTAATAACAAGCTCACTACATATTTCTATGAAACGAATCTGAAACCTGTAAGTGCATTCTAGAAAAAACAACATATTAAGTCTTTATTCCTTCTTTTTTGGCACCTATTTCTATACTGTGATATTTCTTGAAAACAAGTTTCTATTGGAAGCATTATTACCTCACAATCCCTCAGGTTCAGAAAAGAAATTACTAAGAATAGTAAGCTGTCTGCTGCTTTCCAATACCAAATATATAGTTTATGAACAACTGCGATGCCAAGCCCCTAGACATGTAAAAAGATACATACTGCTTCAAAATGTTTAATTACAAACATTTGTGATATAATTAAGTGAAATGTATTTGAGAGATTCAATTTCAAAAAATCATACCCTTCATTACGCTGCTAGAGGCATAAACAGCTAGCCTACGTTTCTACTGTTTAAAAAAAGGAAGTCTGAAAATGCCAAATGGAGTGAAAATCCTGTAAGGGAGATAGAGCAAACACAAACAGCCTGGCTGGATTTTGTTTTAACCAAGGAGTTGCATTCCATAGATTCTCTGATCAGCAGGCTTCAATGCGTGCTTCTACAGTAGCTCTTAGGCAGCTGAACACTCCTTTCAGAAGACTAGGTCTCCTTGTCTTTTTAAGGCTTATTGAAGCAAATAGTTTACCTGTAAACTATTTCATACAGGTAGCAAACAGGTATTCTAGTAAATTCACCACAATCTACAGGAAAATACCTTAAAACAGCAGGCAATAGGTTATAGCTATCATTACGCACACTTTTACAGTCTTCGTGTCACTTCTACTCAGCTTTTAGCTCCTCAACGCTAGATGTCTTTTTACATTATTAAAGAGCAACTGCAAATCCGAGCTATTCAATTCAGTACATGCCAGAAAACATGAAACTCTGTTTTCTCAAGTTCCATTTCACATTCTGTACATCTTCAAAATATTAAATTTTTCAGGATCTTCGTAAAACAACAGTGCCTTTTTCATGAAGTTCAAATATACGACCAGATAAGATCCCAGAGGTGGAATTTAATACTTTTCTCTTCAAGACACAAACTGTTTTTAATTTGTTCAGCGTAAAGGTGCCCAGATCAAAGGCAAAGCAAGAGAGATCTTTCTTGCCCAGATTCATTTTCTTTTTCTGGAATTCTTGGCAGCAGAGCAGAACGGGTCAATCCCCAGAATTTTTGAGGTGACAACTCCTTCTTGGTGGCAGTAAACTTCCAGCCCATATGGCTTCCACAGATCTTACACTGAGCTATAGTCCATGCGTATCTAGAAGTGGATAGCATTTATGTTAGACCTTATGAATGACAAATATATTTACAAGGCAGCAAAACGCTTATTACAGCCCTAAAATGAAAAGCAGAGTTCAAAATATGAACGTTGAGTGTAGCATTTTAAATAAGGGATTCATATGTAGGCATAGTAGCATAATGGCAGGACTGAGTGTGAACAATAAAATTGCAGAAATGGCCTGAAACTGCTTTGTCAAGGATTTTCCTAAAATACAAACCAGAGACCTGTTCTAATATAAAGCATCAGCTTCCTAAATGGCACTATTTCAGACAACTGACATTCTAATAATGTATGGGGATTGAAAGTACTTCCCCATAAATGTCAAAATTGGTTAAACCGCTGGCATAAATTAAACATGTACTCGAGTCATAATTTTTTTTATGATGGCTTAAAAATATTCTCTACTTAGACAAACAAGCCAGGCTATTCTTCCTTTCCTTCTGTCTACACTTGGCTCTGAGGAGACAAGAGTTAATAAACTTTCCATTTTCTTTCTATTTACATTTTTATTCATTTGAGGACTGAGCACATGCAAGGCAGTTTCTGCTTCAGCAATGAAGAAATAATGCAAATGGCAACTGAAGGTATGTATACAAAGCAATAAGCCTTGTCTGGACTCTGTTGACTGAGGAATTTCAGGGACTGGGGTCAAGGAGAAGATCCTTCTCTGCTATGGTCCCTGCCCTCTGGAATATCTTGCCTCCAGAGGTGAGATCCACCTTCACGCTTCTCTCTTTCCATAAATGCCTTAAAACTTGGCTCTGACAGTTGACTTGAGGCCCCAATAGAGTGGAGGTAGTTGACGGAATGAGAAAGAAACATCTACCCCTGTACTATCTTGGTTTAAACTTTTTATTTATTTAGCTGTTGTTAAAATTAATTGTAATATTTCATATGTATCTCTAGCACTGTATTTTTTTTGTGCTTTATATAAGGGGTCCCCAATCTACGGGCCATGAGTTTGCAACTGGGCTGTGGAAACAGCCGGCAAGCACGCTCACATGTGGATCCTCACTTGCACGAGCAGCGAGCGAGCACATATGCTCTATTTGTTTGAGCAGCAGGCATGCATGCACGCTGCTTGTGGAAATGGAGCTTGCGGGCCACTTGTGTGAACCAGCCCCCCCCCCCCCNCCCCCCCCCCCCCCCCCCGAATGGTTCGCAAAATCCAGAAATGTTGGGGAACTCTGTTTTATAATGCCATAAACTACCAATTCAAAACAGTGAGATGGGCAGCATAAACAAAATAATAAAATAATAAAATGAAATGAATAAAAGAAAAAAAAAGAAAAGAAAAAATGAAATGAAATGAAATGAGACTTACCCAGGAAACCAGCTGTGCTGTGTGGAATAGTTGCCATTCAGATTCAGATTGCAGGCCTTGTAGACAGTAAGGGTTTCGTGCACATAGCCATGAGGATTCACATAGGCTGCCATAGGTCCACATAGGGATAAACTGCAAACAATTTCAAAACATGATTATCACAAAAGCACAAAAGTGAACTGTTTCTGAGAACTGTATCCTCAATTAAGTATTTTCTTTAACAGATACATCTGCCATGTTTGAAAAAGCCCTCCACACATGGGTTATTACAAAAGCTAGGTACTGGCAAGAATGATGGAAGCCAAAAATAACTGCCGTTTTGCATATTTCTGGAGTTATCCTTGTCAGGTCAACTTCTATCGTTAATGCACTGTAGAATTTTTCAGAAGTAGAATTGTTTCACAAAGTTCCTCCAATTTTCACCTGTATATATTGAATATGATCATAACTAACTCTATTTCTCTGTATCATCTGTAGCAGGAGAGGCTAAGCAAACTGTAGCTTGATAAGAGCCATTATTATAAGAAAGATCCCATCAAGATAAAGACACTGTATTGTGTTTTTCCGAAAAATGACTCACCCCCAAAATAAGCCCAATTCTATTTTTGGGGGGAGGGGGGCTAATATTACCCCTACCCAAAAATAAGCCCTGAGGGATGGGCGTGCCCAGCACGAGTGGCAGCATGGGTGCCGGGAGGGCAACTCTCCGGATGCAGATGCAGCCCACTGGCCTCTTGGAGCAGTGCAAATACTGCTTTTGCCATTCTCTTTCTGGGCACAGCGCTTTTGCTTGTTGGGCCACTTCCCTGAAGCCGACAGCTATGCGGCCAGCTACTTTGCTTTTCCCCTTTTGGGGAGGCTCGCAGGAGGCTTTTTGGCAAACAGAAGGAAAATGGGAAGAGGGCATTTTCCTGCCTGTAATCTATTCCTCAAGCTAAGCACAGACTGAGCTAGGGTAGCATTCGGAATTCAGAATGGACTGAGCTAGGATAGCCTTCAGCATTCAGAATGGAGACTTTTGTGTGAACTGGAGGAAAATGGGGAGGGGGTCTTATTTTCTGAAAAACATAGTATGAATTCCTTTATCTAGGAATTAATGAGGCTAGCTACCCTAGATGGATTGGAGTTATCTTTAAAGGACGTAGTACAGAGATTGAGTTACTTCTAAACCATATTTACCACCTAAGGTTCAAGCAGGTTTCATAGGTAACATTTCTCTCCAATCTTCCCATGGAAATTTCTAAGTGGTACATCCTTAAAATTAATTTAATCAATTAGGATGTTGACCAAGAGGTTGTGTTTTGGGATTATGTTAATAAATCTTCCCCCAAAGATAGTTGGCTTATTAACATAATTCCAAAACACAACTTTTTGGTCAAAATACTAATTGATTTAATTAAGTTCAAGGAATTAGAACTTAGAAATTTAGAAATTTCCATGGGAAGATTGGAGATTGGCTCAGAAGCTACAACAAGTATAAAACATTATATCCGGACTGCCAATGCAATCCACTTACAGGGAAATTGCCTCTGTCCTACAGGAGCTGCATTGAATGTTAATATCCAACCAAGTCAAGTTCAAAGAGCTCATGATGATATATCAAGCCCTATATAACTTCAAATCTAAATGGTATGCTTTCTTATAAATCTCGACTACAAATGAGATTGGGCAAGGAAAGCTTTAGCATGCCTACTCTTGTGAATAAATCACTAGGCAGATACTCAAGACAGGCTATTTTAGACACTAGATCCCAATTGTGAAATTCTCCTCTTCCTTAGTCACAACTTTCACTACTAGCTTCAGATCCTAACCAAGATTTTTACTGCATTGTTTCAGGTGTGGCTGTTATTTTTGTGGTCACATTTCAGTTTTAAAATCAGTAATGTTATATTAATTTAGATTTTTATTGTGTCATGGTTAGAGCTTAATTTAATCTGAAACCTTATGACCTGAAAACAGCTAAAGGTTTTATGAATTAATATATATTACTCAACTCCTAAACATCTGGATAATTGCTCGGTAATTATTTTACATGTCTTTGTCTTTACTAAAAGGTATCCTGCTTTTTTCCCCAAAAAGCTCATGATGGAATATTTTATGAGGCAATGCAACTAAGAGATGTACAGAATAACTTTAAAATCTCACCTGAATATTTCATTTTTAGTAGTTATTTCTGTATCTTGGCAATGCTTGCAGCAAAGAGAGGTACACTACAACCAAAAAAGAAAGAGAAAAAGAAAAAGAAAACAGATTCTGATCAATAAGCTCAACTTTTTACTGATAAAATATTTTAGATATAAACTGCCATTCTATAATTCAAATAACACTAAGTATTTTATTAATGTTCTTTATTTATTTTATCCCATCTTTATTACATTATAAGTAACTTAAGGTGGTAAACATACATAATACTCATTTCTCCTATTTTTGTGCAATGACTATATTAATTCTTACTCTATACAAATATTAAAGACAAAAAAACAGGGTTATATCAAATTTAACATTTATTCCAATTGAAATCACTGCAAAATATATGTTTATATTATGGAATATACAATTCTTGCCATGAAGACTAGAACCAGTTGGTTGAAAACTTACTTCAGTAAAAGTATAAATTGCTTTGGAGGGGGATCATTTCATTAGAATTAATGTTATTATTATCTGGAAATGATCCAGAAACACATGTAATCTCTGCTCCCATCCCACAGTCCCCAACCTACATGCAAAATTTTGGTCTGTTCTTCAGATGAGTTTTTTGATGAAAAAAATAAAATAAAATTACACTTGTACGATTCACTTGTTCAAACTATCACATAAAAGCTAAACCATCACTGAGTAGCAAAGTTGAAATTGCTAATTTAAGAGCCTTATGCAGAAATTGCCTCACTAAGAAATATTCACACATTCACATGGCCACAATAATGTGGGATAGCCCATCTTCGTTGAACATTGATCATATCTGTAAAAGCTAGAACAATATTACTTTGAATATAATAATTCAAAGGACACAATCAATATATTGGATAATTGTTTTCAGCATACATTTCAGATTTAAGTCTCCTCAAAAGTAAGTCCTAGTAGGATGAATCTTTTAAGCATTACATGACTGAAGGAAGTTATGACTTACTCACTCACTTTGTTCATAATATCTAGTTCACAGCGCAGTCGCTGAACAGCACTACCAATTTTAAGCAGCTGAATTCTCAAAACATCATCAATTGGTAGGCATGCTGCAACTCTATATGAAAAATCTGAAAGAAAAACAAGGTTCATTCTCAGAGACACAATAGACTTAACCAAGCTACATTTAGGCAGAATACTAAAAAGAAACTGTTTAAAAAATACTAAAAAGAAACTATTCATAATTAATTTCTCTGAACTTCAGATCAGCTGGAACAAATCAGATTGCTTTCTTCAGGTAGATATTAACTATGCTTAAGGCCCTGTCACATTGGCCGACGGATGCAAAACATTTGTAAAAAGGACACAGTGGACGAGAAAAATGTTCCATCCGTTGTTATCCGCTCT
>BHFT01027484.1:0-45071 GCA_004320025.1 Laticauda laticaudata
TGCGTTGCTCTGAAATGCCTTCCATTTTCATTGCACTTCTCCAATACATTTGGAAGCGTGTCATGCATAGGAAATCCCCATCCTCTTCGTTGGGATTGAAACGGCGTGCGGGCGGTGCGTTGTTTTCCAGGCACCATTGATTGTCACTGACATTCTTATCACCACGTGCAGGGTTTTCGCGTTCAGGACGGATCCATCCTCATCGCCAGTGTTTTGTTCAGAAAACACACGAGGTGACCGCGGTTCCAAACAACAAAGGCTTTATTTCTTAACTAGTCAGTAAACAGGACCACTTGCTGAAACCGAGGCCAGCCTTTTATACAGGCTGGCTTGCCTGCTTGTGTAGCCAATAGGCATGTTGCTTAAATTTGCCCGCCTTTCACAGCTCTTTGGATTGGTTCCTAGTGAACCAAATCCAATGCTTAGTTTATGTGACCCAATCAGTGTTTTGCCAGATTTGGAGTTCACCCAATTTACATACTAGAACAGTTGATGCTTCATTTTACATATTTTATCAACACAATAAGTTAGAATTTTACCAACCAGTTGTAGATTTCTGCAAACATGGAACCAAAACTCAGACAGAAAATGTTGCAAGCAACTTTCAAGTCAGCAAAGCTCCCAAGTAAGCAAGGATAGCAAAATTAGTTTCTCTTCTTTACTTTAGTTCACAGGCAACAAGAGAGAGAAGCAGTTTTATTTTCAATATAGACGAGACTCAGAGCTTTAACACAGCTTGCCAGAGTTCCAGAGCTTAATATAGAGCTAGGCTACTTCTAGTTTCAGTCTCCAGCCAGCATCCCTCTCACCGCTTAGGCCAACACACTTTCTATGGTTGCTTTTTTTTTTTCAGTTTCCCCACCCAAAACAGTCCTCATACGTATGCTTCTGACTTGACTTAAGTGAGTAGTTCTATTCATTAGCCTGACTTAGTTGCTATGCCTATTCATTGGCTGACCTTGTTATCATGCTCTATTCCAGTTCATGAATATACTCTGACAGAATTTATTTTCCAAATAAATTTTACATTTTTAAATTTTACATTTTAAATTTTTACAAGCCAAAAGAGGCTGTCTTTAGTTACAGTTTACTGCTCCTTTTTGAAGCTTTACACACCATTTTTGAGACTTCTTCTTTACTATTAGACAACATGGAGAAGATTGCTAGAGGTAGCCAAAATAAGGAAACATGAAGTATTCTTTCTTTTGAAATGTAAGGATAAAAGTTGTGGCTTTAATCTACTACTTTTAAAATAATTAATTGCTCTGTATTGTTTTGTTGTGGATGGTTGAAATTTGCTGATTTTTAAGGACTCTGGCCAAGAAAAATAAAAATAAATTATAGTCTATAAATAAATTATAGACCACTAGAGGGATCTACAAGGATTCTAACTTGGTATCTGTTATAAAAGAGATTCATGACCAATCATTAGAGAAGATTTGTCATTTCATGAATCAGTCAAAATATTCTAATTACACAGAGGATATTAAAACAGAACAAGAGACACAATTTGGTGTAGAAGATTATCAACCTACTTTGTCGACTTTACAGATAAAGTACAAAATACTTTATTCTATGGAGATCTAACTAAGTAAGATGAACTTTTAAAAGTCTGATATATGTACTGATAGAAAGCTTTGTTACTTTTCTATGTATAAAAGAGTGACAATACCATTGTCAGGATTCCGGCAGTTACCTCAGTTAAATCATGAGTCTCAAGCCAAACTTCCAAAATTTCAAAAGGATTTATTGGGAGTTAATATATCCGACACAGCCTGTGTGTATCATAATTCATATTCTCCAATGAGACACATCCATAGTCAAGAGTCATCATTCATGTTCTCCAGTTCGACATTTGCGTGGCAGAAACTTCAGTCACCTAGTAAACTATCTTTGAAACTATTTATGGAATTCACTTTTGATTTCCAATCTGCCCCTTTCCCCCCCTCCCTTTCAGTTGGCAACTCTAAAAATACCATAGAAATATTTTATGAGTTGACATTCGGCTCCCCTCACTTCTTGAAGGTGACCTTTTCAACACAAAAAGAAAACAAATTTATTGGAGGTATAGGACTTAGGGTTGCGAAACCTCCCCCCCACCCCAGGCTTGGTTGGATTTTCTGCATGGAACCTTGTCATAAGACGATCAACTTGGACATTCCTACTCTTTACCCAAGATGCCTTAGATATCCCACCTTCTTTGCTCAGGAAAGCAGAGGTAGAGTTAACCCAGTATCCATCTAACTTCACCTCTGAAGAAATCCAGATTCCTTGTAGGAAGAGGACAACAAATTGTGATATATAGTTTTTATTTAATTTTTTTTAAGCTGGTCTTTTGACTGGATGACCAGCTGTCAATATTCCAGGTTAGAAGTGAAATAGAATAGTCATTTGAGGCCCTTCAGGAGGTATGGTTTTGACAAGAGGAAGCTATGAGTTAATCATGTTGGGCTGGGAGATCATCATCAGCAATTATAGTCTTCCCTAAAGGGTAGTTTGTCTCATATAAGATCTGCCTCAGATCCTGGGGGAACTTGTTCATAGTGGATGATATTGACCCCATTGCTTGCCTTGTGAGATTTCCTCTGGAGGTGTTGGGCAAAGATATGTTAGGTCATGCTGCATTCAGCTTTGTCTCATTGGTTTTGGCAATAGCTCCCGCTCCCCTCAATATCCCGATTTGTTGCTGGAGGCCTTGTGGAATTTCCTGATGTAAAATATTATTTTATTGGATTTTGAAGAAATAATAGAAATGACAACTAGGTTTATAAAGCAAATATATGAATTTACAATTAGGACTATTGCAAAAAGAAAAAAGAAAACAAGAGAGAAAGACTGCTTTTTAAAAAGTAATTAAAATACTTAAAATAAAAGAGATAAAACTCTCTAAACAGAAACGAGAGAAAAAAAAGGAAACAAAGTGCTTTGCATCATTTGTACAAAAGAAAAATTCAGTAATAATGATAAAAAGCACTTTGCTTTTCAAGATTTCCCTTCTGTTCTTCTCTATCAGAACCTATAATTTATGTTTCTATAGATTATTGCTATTCTTCTTTAAGGCAATACATGAAACCTAAAAAACAGACAGTTTGGTCTAGTGGTTAAGACACCAGCCTAGAAAACATGAGATTGTGAGTTCAGATCGTACTTTAGCCATGAAATCTAGTTGGTTGACTTTGGGCTAATCACCAGGAAACTGTGAGTTCTAGTGGGGGTGACTTTGGCCCGATCTCTCTTCTCAGCCCAAGGAACTTTGGGAAAATAAGGGTAGGATAGTGTATTAGATATGCTCACTTTCTTGAGTTATTTATTAAAACAATAAAGGTGGGATTCAAACAAAATAAATATAATTAATAAAATGCAATATGGAATTACGTTGTCAGATTTTGTCCCTCTGTCAGAAAAAAGGCATTTATAAGGTGAGAAACAGCTTACTATAACTTTTTTTCTTCTTCTGTCAGATCAAGATAA
Organism: Laticauda laticaudata; assembly: GCA_004320025.1. Taxonomy (NCBI): domain Eukaryota; kingdom Metazoa; phylum Chordata; class Lepidosauria; order Squamata; family Elapidae; genus Laticauda; species Laticauda laticaudata. Next base: position 3,472 of record BHFT01027484.1, read on the forward strand.
CACAGCACAGGTCTTGTAAGGCAGGGGGGGAGTGGTAAATCCAAGAGCAGGAGTTAGGTCCAGATCATCTTTAGATGTTCCTGAAGGTGGCTGGAAGGTAAATCTCTGGAGGAGGTTGGTAAAGAAGAGGAAGAGCTCCATTTTGGCAAGGTTCTCACCAGCACACACTCTGTGACCTGGAAGAAAGCATACATGGCAAAAAAGGTGGGTTTTTTGGCTTCTTAAATTATTTTACATGGGATTTCCATAGTCACATTGCCTCAAAGGAATAATTATAATCTTAAAGGAAATAATGAACTTTCCTAACTATTTTGTTGCACTGAAACTCTTTCCAGGATAGCTTTTCACATGCACAGAATGATGTTACCTGCAGAAAATGGCATGAATGCATCTTTCTTCACAAATTTTCCTTCTGAGTCAAGAAAATGCTCAGGATAGAATTTATGAGGTTTTTCCCACTGGGATTCATCATGGAGCACCGATGACAACAATGGAACAATATGCATTCCCTAAACATTGAAATTATATGAAGAAGAGTATTTTCCATTTAACACATAGTTGTAGAAATTATTATAATGAAATTTTATGCCATTGTTTTAAAGGTAAAACAATTGACAACATCAATATAGTTTGAAATAAAAATAACATCCTCAGTAAGACATTCATCTTAATAACCAAAAGTCTACCCAATAACAGCAGTAATTTGTTCTATCTTGCAAATCTTTTGTACAGGGGTGATCGCGAACCGGTTGTTATACTGGTGGAATCCCATCCCTGTACAAAAGACTTAGTACAAAAGACTAATAATTTAGTTTCTATTTCTCTCACAGTTAACATAGATAATTGTTATAAAAACTTAATTTGATATAAAATAGTGGAGTCTATTTGGGCTTTATGTAATTCATCCTTTTAAACATTTTCTTCTAATCTGCTGTGCATTTTTTCTTGTGAATTGCAGTGAACAAAATATCCTCAGCTATAACCTTACTGTTGTCACAGTCTTTATCTCCATATTTTTATCCGAAAACCTCATTTAGTTTTTTCTATGGTATTCCCCAATCCATTCTTTTTGAAGTATTTCTTCAATTAGTCTTCATCTAAAAGAAATTGCTTTTGTTTTAACTGTTAAATTAATTGGATTGCAGTCAGAAAAAGGATTTGGTAAAATGTCCACCTAGTCTATCTTATTGGCCCTTTGAAATGTATATAAGATGAAATCTTGAAAAGGATGTATGTGTTTGTGGGGAAAAAAGTATATCCTCTTGAATTTCCTTTCTTTTGTTTGCAAGAGCCTATCAATGCCAAATTCTTCCATCAAATTAAAAAAAAATAGATAATTTGCCCTGATTAGGTTAATTGCTTTGACAGAATCCCAAAGGTGCTTTCTTTTAAAAAGCAACTGGACTTTCTTCTTTTCCTAGAAGTGTTTTCACTTCTCATCCAAGAAATTTCTTCAGTTCTGATTGAATGGTGGAGAATGGGGCCGACTCTCACAAAGACAGCTAATAACCACATGACTGCAAAGAATATAAATCCTTTATGTCTGATAACACAGGGAAATTATTTTAAGATTATTATTATATGTAATAGTATAATATTAAGTATGACAAATATACTTCAACATACTATACTATTATATACTTAAATTTACTACAGTATTAATAGTACTGTATAAGAAATACTATGCATGGAGAAACATAGTACAAAAAAGTTTAAGGAAAAAAACAAGCACAGATTATCAGCTACATTCAGTGTTCAACAGGATTTAAAACTGCATTTTACTTACAGGGAATCCTCGACTTACTACTGATCAATTAGCAACAGATGCACTTCCAACAGACCCTTAAAAACAAGCTAGATTGAAATTCCAATGCCCTGGGTTTACCACCCAGTATGGTCACATAGCCATATTTTGGGTACTTGGCAACCAGCCCACATTTATGGTTGTTTGCAGCCTCCCATGATCATACAACTACAATTTATGTTTTTTGCAAGAAACCGGCATTTACTTTCAGTTTCTGGCCAAAAAGTGCTACAGTGAATCCTGTGCTACATTTAATGACCACAGCATTCACTTTATGATCCCAATGTTTGCTTAATGAGTGCCACAAAAAAGGTCATAAAATTGGGCATAGTCACATGGTAATGCACTTTATGTCCATCATGACTTATGATTAAAATTGTGAGTTCAATTATAGTCATAAATAGTTTATACTCTACAAAGTATGATTGGAACATTAACAAAGGGATTATTTCACAAAAACTACCTTGGGAATGACGAAACCTTTGAAAGTTATATCCTTGGTGGTTGCGTGGGGCAAATTGGTTGGAACAATATCAATAAACCTTTGAATTTCATGAATTACAGCATTGGTATAAGGCATTTTGACTCGGTCTTCTGTCCTTGGCTGACGAACCCCAATCTCCTGGGCAATTTCTTCTTGGACTTTCTCTGGGAGAATAGAATCACATCAATGTTGTTTTAAAGGAGATTTTATGTAAAAATTCCAAAGTACATTTATAGTACAGATTGTTATGCTCCTGTTGTAGTCTGAATCCGAAGAGGAAGACAGGGAGTGGGAGTGTGGCTCCATTGGCTGTGGAGATAACTGGAGAAGGGCAAAGTCTGGCTGGGCAGAGCAGCGGAGAGTTAGAACAAGGAAGAGTGAGTTCAGAGGAAGACCCAGGCCCATCCCATCTTCATCCTAGGGCACACAGGGAAAAATGGAGAAGAGAACAACATGGGTTGCATGGCTTATGGGGGAGGAAAGGAACCTGATTCCCTCATTAACCACACCTGGGAATGAGAGTTTAAAAGAGATGCAAGCTGAGTGCGGTGTCTTCTGGGAACAAACATGAGTTTATCTTGTGTTGACTTTGGTTATCTGCGTTCCTGGCATCCTCCCAACTGTGTTGAATTACTGCCGTTCCTTTACATCTGGAATTCCTTCTCTTGCCCTGCTGGACTAATTACCTCATCTTGCCTTGATTGGACTTATAGTTAAAGTTTTTGTTGGCCACTTCTCTGCAGCCAAAGTCTGTTCCTGGGAGAGTTTTCTCCAGCTAGAAGGTAACCTGAACATTGGGGGCAAAGTTGGAACTAATAAAGGGACTCCTACTGATTATCTGACTGTGTTGCCTTTGTGCCACACTCTGGGTCATCACACAAATCTGAAGATAATCATTTGTGATCTATGTTTGTAATTTTTCTTTCTGTACTTTTTTTCTTTATTCACCATCTGTCTTATTCTTTGATTATGCCCATGCAGAAAAAGATTAATTAATTAATTGATTATAAGAAGTCTATTAAGGGATGATTGTGCTTGGAATGTATAATTCATAGCTGAAAACTCTCTTCAATCTTATCTTATATTCAGCAGTAATGAGAGGTTATAAGTGCATAACACACAGTCTGTGACTGATATATCTCTCAGAAATCTCTGAAGTACATGTGTGAAGGCTTCATATAGTGACATCTTATATATTCACTCTCACCTCACATTAATTCCTTCAAATATAAATAGATAGGGCAACTCATTCTTGCTTCTTATTCTCCCACCCTTTGTGATTTGGCAGGTATTTTTATCTTTTTATTGAAAATCAGTCAAATAAAAACTGCTTACTCTGAACTTCTGGATATTTCATCATTAGGAGTAACATCCAGCTCAAAGTGTTTGAAGTTGTCTCCATGCCAGCAATAAATAGGTTATCCACAAGACCTATAAGGTTATCATGATGGAAATAGCTATGTGTTGACTTCTTATTCTCCTAAAGAGTATAAAGAAAACATATCAAGGACATTCAATGTATTCTATAATTTACATACATGAACAGATGTTACAGTGGCCTCCAAATTTTTAGTGTCAGGAGATTGTGAGAGATGTAGTTCACAAGAACTGGAGTACACTTTTTTGATTATCTGTAAAAAATATTAGAGTTAAAATTTGGGTTATATATGAATAATAATCATGATTAATTATGACCATGATTGACCAATTATGATCATGTAGATTTCTGCTTATATAAAGTAGTGGCCTCCAAATTTCCAGTGTTGGGATATTGTGAGAGTTTATTGTATATAAAAGATCACTATACCTCTACAGAAATACACAAAACCAATGATGAAAATCTCCTAGAATCCATATGGGTCAATATAAAAGAAAAACAAAGACATTGCAATAGATGTATACTACACACCCTCCCTCCCCAGCCAAGCAGAAGAAATAGAGGACCTCTTTGCTAATCAATGAACAAATGGATGTAGGAAACATATAGTAGTAATGGGAAACTTTAACTCCTGTGATATTAACTGGGAGACAAACACTGCAGCAAGTGGGAGATCAAATAGATTCCTAACCAACTTATCTGACAACTTTGTTATCCAAAAGGTAGAGGAAGAAACTAGAGGAAAAGCTATACTGGACCCAATTCTTACTAATAGAGAAGAAATGATAGAGAGAGTTGAAGTTGCTGGAACCCTGGGGGAGAGTTCATATTTGAATTCATTATAATGCAAACACAAGGAATAGATTATAATCTAACCAGGGTCTTAAACTTTAAAAGAGCTGATTTTAACAAACTCAAAGACAGCCTAAGAAAAATTCCATGGGTAAAAATTCTAAAGGGGAAAACAACTCAAAGAGTGTGGGAAACCCTGAAAAAATATGATCATAAAAGTCCAGTCCAACACAATACCACTGAAAAATAAAAAGAAAGCCAAAAAGAAACTAACATGGTTGCACAAAGATCCCTCTGATAAACTGAAAGACAAAAAGGACAAGTAAGAAAAAATGGAAAGAGGGACACATAAATAAGGCAGAATTTCAACATAGCCCAAACCTACAAATATGAAGTCAGGAAAGCAAAAGCTCAGAATGAATCAAGACTTGCAACAAAAGTCAAAGATAGTTTTTAAAAAGTTTTTTTTCATCATATAAATAAAAAAAAATAGTCAGGGAAACAATTGATCCACTAAAGGGTGAAGATGGCAAGGAAGTAAAAGGCAGTGGAGAGAAAGCAGAGCTGCTCAATTTACTTTTTGAATAAGTCTTTACACAAAAAGAATCTATAGCCCAACCAACCAAAAACATAATTGTAAAAGACAGACTAGAAATAAAAATTAAAATAAGCAAGGGAATGTAAGAGAACACCTGTCTGATCTTGATGAATATAAATCACCAGATGAATTACATCCCAGAGTTTTGAAGGAGCTGGCAGATGTTATCTCAGAAGCATTGTGCCATATGTTTTTAAAATCTTGGATTTTTAAGAGGACTGGAAAAGAGTTGATGTGGTCCCCATCTTTGGTGTTCTATGATTAGCAGGGAGCCTAACACTCATATCCTTCCACAAAGAATTATGGACAAGGTCTTGATTGACCAAAAAGCTGATGGATACTAGGGTTTATGGGCACATCTGTTTATGGCCAGGGTTAAAGAAGACTGTGACGTTTAATAATGAAAAAGATATGGCAGAGACCATAAATTACTGAATGAATTGAAATAAAGAAAAATTAAAATGTTTCCTGTTTTAGAATTTAAGAGAAAAAGGAAAAGGAACTTGATCTAAATAAAGACAACTTAATCTTGCAGATTGGCTTTTATCAATGTATGCAGCAGAATTAAAATTAGGATCAATTAACACAGAAATGACAAAAAAGTAATATATGAACTTAGGGCATCCTTTTGCTGTGGCTATGGAGAAAAATGCATCGGTCAAATGGCTGTTGCACATTATGTTCCAGTGAATGACAATGGAAGAACCAGGAATGGGTTTGGAGAAAAACTGTGATTAACTTCCTCCATGCCTCTTTGCCAGTTCTTCTCAATACATGCCAGGTCAATGCTTTCTTTCATGAAGAGGTGTTTTATTTTAACTATCACGAGGAAGAAAGACTTCAGGTTTTAGAGCAAACCTTCCTTTTCCCATGGATTTTCCTAGGCTACAATTTCTAAAAAAAGGAAGAACGGCTTTCCTCTTCTCCTGCACTGATCCGTTTCTTGATCAATAGGAAGAGCATTCACTACATATCCCAACCCATATCACAATAATTAATAGGGGTGGGATGCTACTGGTTCGGCTGGGTTGTATAGAACCTGTCGCTGTGAAAAGCAGCTGGTACCGAAACGGTTCAGTATTTGGCCCACCCGCCAGCCTGGGCTCTAAGCTGTCCTTTATTCCCTGCTTTTCCCTCCTCAGCTGCTTTGCCCGGCACAGCTGTGGTTGAAAAAGCAGGAAATAAGAGGATTTTCAAATGCTGCGCACCAGAGTGTCGCGCTTGTCAGCTGTCCAGGTGGCACAGCTGATATTTCTTGCAAACGCTGCACACACGATTGTCCCCAGTTCAGAGAGCTGGCAAATTGTTCTACTGGCTGGCCCCACCCCTCTCCTTCTACTCACTCCTTACCTGGCATGCGAGCCATCCAACTTGCCTGGTTTGGTAAGTTGCTATTTTTCTCTTTTTTCCCCCTGACCATCATCCGTTCTGCTCTGCCTGGAAATTTAGATTAGCTGGAAAGCAGAAAATCCTTGGATTTCTTGCTTTCTAGTGAATCTAAAGGCAGAAAATCATTGGATTTCTTGGTTTCTAGCGAATCTAAAGGCAGAGCCAAACCTTCCTTCAGACTGAAGCTTTTCAATGCAGACCCAGGTAGCTGATTGCAGATAGATAGATCTCTAAATTAATCTGTGATTCTGTGAGCAACTCAATCTGCCTGCCTGCTTTGCCTGCTTTGGTGTAAAAGTTGCTCTTTTTTAAATAAAAAATTCAGTATTTACATACATGGTGTGTTGTGAGTTAATTTTGTGAGTTTGCTTGCAAGCTAATTTTATGTGACAGACTCAGGTCGTCGATTGCAGATGGATAGATCTCTAAGTGAATCTGTGATTCTGTGAGCCACTCAATCTCTTTGCCTGCTTTGCCTGCTTTTGGGTAAAGTTGCTCTTTTTTAATAAAAAAATCAATATTTACATCAATATTTATAATATTTACATACAAGCCATGCCCACCCAGTCACACTAACACCAATCCATTCCCACAAATTAGGCCACACCCACAGAACCAGTTGTTAAGAAATTTGAATACCACCCCTGATAATTAATATCCCAATGTATATACAGTAAATAAAGATAAAAAGGTTGCTTCCCAAGGGCCCACCTGACTATCTCCCTATTGGAATTATCCCTCCATGAGAGACAATAGAAGTGGTACTATAGATAATATTTGACTTATGACCACAATTGGACATTGAGAAAAGGGGTTGTTAAGTGAGACCCCCATGTGACTTCTTCACTCAACTGCTACAAAAAAACTGTTTTTTTAAGGGAAAAATTCCAGTTAGAGGTCTCCCAGCATAGTAGTAACTTTAGTAGATATGCCAGGAATAAAGACATCACATGGACAATGAATCTGTTGGCCAGCAAGGATGCTGCAAGAAGACTTGCTGAGAGTCACCTCTCAAGAATTCAGGAAGATGTGGAGCTACCAAGTAATGGGAAATCTTATAACCTGGAGGAGCTTATAGCCCCTGTTGAATATTGTTTCATGAAGTTGATGATCATGAACATGATCAATGTTTTAATCAGATTTGGCTGTTTAATAGCAATAACATTTAGACTTATATACCGCTTTACAGCCCTCTCTAAATGGTTTACAGAGTCAGCCTATTGCCCCCAACAATTTGGCTCCTCATTTTATCCACCTCGGAAGGATGGAAGGCTGAGTCAACCTTGAGCCTGGTGGGATTTAAACTGCCAGATTGTAGGCAGCTGGCTAGAGAAATAGCATGCTAACCTCTGTGCCACAGAGACTCCTTAATAGTGTCCTTGCTGGTGGAGGTTATTAATTTTTATTATTTTTTTCAAATTTATATCCCAACAGAACCTGAGAATGAGGTTACATACATTCCAAACTATACTCACATATTCACTCCTTGCTTTCACTCCAGGAAATTATTTTCTTGGACATTTCTAAAGCAAGGATTTTCCCCAACTGCATGTTTTCTGGTACCAGCCAGAATATTTTTAACACACGTGAAAGAAAAATATATCAGTTACAATTCCTTGCATACTATATGTAATAGAATGCTTTATTACCTTTTTCTGCTGAACAAGAAATGCATCAATAAAAGTCCTCTGATTATTTTCATCAAACTCTTTGATATTTTCAAGGAATGTGGCCTGTATGAATTCATGGAACTCTTTTTGGTTATTCAATATTTTTTTATGAGCACCCAAAAGGAATCCCAACTTGGGAAACACATTATATATCTGAAAATAATAATAGAAGGAACATATTAAGAGAGCTGAATACTATGAATATACAGTATTTTCTGGTAGACATCTCAAAGCATTTTTATCCAAATAGGTTTGTTCCCTATTCTCCAAAATTGCCATCATTACATCAACTATGAAATTTGTGGGTGCTAAAGAATGATAAATCAAGTTTTCTAATTAATTAAGATCCAAATCTCACAAATTAAATCTTAATAAACTGTAGGGATGACGTATTTCTTCATATGAAAGATTACATTACCAATACAGCAGGAGTTCCTACAAGGTGTATATTTTCTTCAATTAACTCCAGTAGTCTTATAAGTGTAGCATCGTCATATTCAAACCTCTTGCCAAGTAAAAAAGAAACTATGATATTGGCAGCTGCAGCTTTCAGAATTGTTGCTGGCTCAAATGGCTTTCCTGGTCATGAGTAATGAAATTAAAACAGAGTTGTGAAAAAATCCCAGAATGAAACCTGCTCTTTGTCACATTAAGACTGAGGATAAGATTGCTTAAACATAGCATTTACATAGAAACTAGTTTGTACTCTACATAGATATAGAAGATAGAAGGTTTATGAACTAATATTTACCAACAGTAACAAAAAGAATAATTCTGTAACCCATACTTTTAAAAACAGAAGTAGTTACACATTAATGTAGTACTAGAGATATGCTTCCTTTGGAGTAAGAAGCAGTTACGTTTCTGATGACAGAAAAAATGGAGAATTCTAGTCCCTCTGTTCAATGTGGAAGTAGAAGAACAGCTGAAGATAGGCCATTTTGCTAGCAGCAGGAAAAATAAAATGAGTAACACAAAAGCATTTAACAAATAGATCCAAGGCTTCAGAGCACAGATCCCCTCTCGAAAATGAAGGGCAGAGTCCCAGCTCTTCTCATCAGAGACTAAGCTAACATTCCTTGCAAAATTTGAAACTGTTACAATAAGATATCTTAAAGACCTAACTCCTCACCCATCATTGCAGAATTAAAGGCCCTGTCACATTGGCCAATGGATGTAAAACGTTTGTAAAAAGGACACAGCAGATGAGAAAATGTTCCATCCGTTGTTATCCGCTCTCAAAAGTGCCCCGAATGGCAAACCAGACAACAATCTTAAGAACGGACAGGGGAGGACGTAGCCAGGATGTGAAAGCGGATGCTCCACGGAACCTAGCGGATGGAAGCGGATGGGAGCGGATGGCACATCCGCGAGCTTCCGGGAGCACAGCGAAGCACAAATGCAGCGGAAAGAGCGGATGCAGAGCGGATGCCGAGCGGATTGAAGAGGATGCAGAGCGGAAGCTAGCGGCAACCTAGCAGATGCTTAGCGGATGCACAGCGTTCACTGCGGCATGCGGGAGGGATGCATTGCGTCAGCCCTGTGGATATAAAAGAAGCAGCTCGCACATTCACCATTCAGAAAAACCTGCTGCCAACACAGCTCCAGCCAGCCAGCCAACCAGCCAACCAGCCACAGCCAGCAAGCCAACAACCCAACAACCAAGGGGAAGAAGAAAAGCCTCAGCATCTGCTGCCAGCCCTGGCAAGAGGGACAGGGCCACCATCCCACCCCCTGGCCCTGACTCTGCTTCTGTTGGGCTTCTGCTGCTCGGCTCGCTCTTCTGGTGCTGGAGCTTCTGCTGGCGCTGCTCCTGGTGCTGGTGCTTCGCTGGTGCTTACTCTGCTGGCACTGCTCCTGCTGCTGGTGCTTCTGCTGGTGCTTACTCTGCTCATGCTCCTGTGCTTGCTCTCTTGTGCTCACACTCTGGCACTGCTCCTGGTGCTTGTGCTTCTGCTGTGCTTACTCTGCTGGTGCTACTCCTGGTCCGTCTGGTCTCTGTGCCTCTTCCTGCTGGTACTTCTGTTCTCTGGTCTTGCTGTCGCTGGTGCTGCTCCATGCTGGTACTCACTCTCTGCTGCTGATCCTGGTACTCTCTGTGCTGGTGCTCCTGGTCCTGCGTCCTGCTACTTTGTTGCTGCTGGTGTGTGGTGTGGTGTGGAGGAGCAGCCCCTACAACCTCGAAGCCCCTCTGATGAGGCCCATATGGCCCTGCCAGAGGGGAAGAGGCAGAGAGCGTGTAACGGGAGAGGAGGCATACTCAATCGAAGAGGAACATGAGGATGAGTGCTGGAATGGCGGTAGAGAACGAATCTATGGCGGAAGGGACACAGGCTCTATCGAGATACCAAAAGGAAGCAGGCTGCTTGGAGAGAGAAGGTGGAGAGCTTGGGCTACACTTCGGGATGCTCCTGGGCTGGTGAAAGCACATGCACACCTGGTACGGGAAGCTGCACCTCAAGAAATCTGGCAGGCCGGTCAAGCTGACGGACCAGACCTACGTGATGGCCAAGTGCAGCTTCTTGGAGGGTGAGATCCGCCACCAAGGAGCAGCTCCTCTCACAACCCTCTCTCTCAGGCAGCCTCTGGAGAGCCAGTCCTCTTCTGCAAAGAGTTAGCTCCTGTGTCCAGGCAGGTACTGTGGAGCGTGCCATGATGGAGACCCCCCTGACAGCTGCACTACCCATGGCGGAGCACGGGAGGAACCCCCTAACGCAGTGGGAGCAAGAGGAGAGCACTTCACCACTGGCCAACCTGCATCCACCCCCAGCTCCACCTCCACAGAAAAAAAGGCAGACCGGAGGGGCAACACACTGTCCTGCTGGAGATCAGGGACAACCATCAAAGCAGCATAAATCTCCTCTCTCAGCTGGTACACACCGACGTCCATCCTCCAACCTCAAGCCCTTCCTCACCTAACGTCAACCAGACCCTCATGAATATGTCGAACCAACTACCAGGTGGTGAAAACAGGATCACCGATCTTCTTCACAACCCTCCAACCAAGCTGAACCTGCTCCACCCCGTCCAGGCCTGCTCCTTCACCCCAGGTGATGTTCACTGCCCTTCCAAGGCTTTCCACAGGCCCTCACCTACCAAGGCTACGGATACCAGAGCTCCAGCAGCACAGGCAGCCCTTCCCAGTCCAGGCACAGTACATCGAATGCCACCGTGCCACCGATCCACCACCGATGCCAGCCACACCACCGATGCCAGCCACGCCACAGATTCCAGCCACGCCACCAACCACCCCATGCCATAGATGCCATCCACACCACAGTTCCACCAATGCCCACCTCGCTCAGCTGCAGACCAGACATCCCCACTACACTGCTTCTTCCTCCACCCACCAGCCAAGCCCTGCCTCAAACATCTGTCATTGTATTGGCTGACACCCCATGTCATGGAGGAAGGGGCTCTCAACATCACGGGGCTGAGCCAGCTCTCTGAGAGCTTCCTCCACATGCCGTCCCCTGTCCTCTCGGGGCCAGGCACCCAATGATGCTCAGACCACACTCCAGCAGCAACCACCTCCACAGCACCTGCACCCTTCACCCCTTAGACTGGGCATGCCTCAGAGTGACCAAGAAGAGTGCCAGAGACTGGGTTGCTACCAGTTGACTTTATTTTTGCTTTGGACACTTGACTTGGGTCATTTTTCTTTCACAGTTGTTATTAAAAAGATTATCTTTCTCACTTACTTGCTTCATTTATTTTAGTCAATAAAGTCTTGTGGAAACCTTTAAAATGGTTTAAGCCTTTGCATGCTTTGTGGATGGGTTAGATAAGCAGGTATGGGCAGGATACCTTTGGAGGGTAATAGCTGTGATGGGCAGGATACCTTTGGATGGGTAATAGCTTGGGATGGCAGGAACCTTTGGGATGGTAATAGCGTGGATGGCAGGGATAACTTTGGGATAGGTAAGGAAGCTGTGGATAGATAAACCTCCAGTGCAAGCATAGTGGGACTGATGGTCCACCCCCAAACTGCCACACCTGTGGCCCTTTATTACAATAACAATTAATCATTGATACACACATTTTCAACAAACACAACTCTTTATAAATGCCCTTTCATTGTAGGCCCACACAACATACATGGCACAATCTCAATCATTGTTATGCACAGCCTCAAGGAAGCATCCATTAAGCATCTATCATCCTGTCTTGCCACTCCACTGCTCCAGCTTGGAGTTGCACCAGTTGTCTCAGGAGGTTGCGCTCTTTCTTCCCTTCACGTGAAACTCTGTGGTCCTTGCACATCCAGATGGTGTCTTTCAGGTTTCGCCCTTGCTTCCATTCACCCAGCCTCCAGCCCCATTCCTTGTTGGAGGTCCACAGACCTGTTCTGCAACACTGGGTAGCGGTGCGCATGAGATTGTGCAGGATGCAGCAAGCTTCCACATCCTCCTCACCGTCTCGGGCATGCTCATGTGTGGTGAAATACCTGGAACCTGTTTGGCCAGGATGCCAAAGGCGTTCTCCACCACCCGCCTCCTGTGACAGCCTTAGTAAGATCCTGTCTTCACGGTGAGGCATCTTGAAATGGTAGGCTTCATGAGAAGTTTCTGAGGAGAGATCATCTTGCGTGTCGTTGGCAGGGGGTCTGGATCTGAGAAGCCCATATGAGGTTGCGTTCCAGCCCCTCCTTGAGTGACTGGCATTGTATACCTGGGCATCTGAAGATCAGCCATTGCCTGAAGCATCAATGTACATGAACTTCTAGTCACATTGACCATGGCGAAGAGGATGATGCTGAAGAAGCCCTTGTAGTTGAAATAAATGGCTGACTTGGCTGGAGCTTTGCAGGCCACGTGCTTCCCACTATCCCCAACTGTGGGGGAAGTTCCACTTCTGATACCAATGCTCTGCAACTTTCTTCCACCGCTTCAATGGAGGGGCACTGCGAGGAGCTCCTCCAGTATTCTTCAATGATGGCCTGCCACCACTTCTCTGACCACAAGCTAATGTTTGTTGCCACCCCCACGTATTGCATGCTCCTGTATGTGGTCCCTGAGGCATGTGCGCAGAGTCATTGCCACCTTCAGCCTAGATCCAGGCTGGCTGGAAGTTGGTGCCTCTGCTTGTAACCTGGGTCTCACCGTCACAACTTCTCAAACATGCTGGAGGCATCCTCATGAAGTTCTGGAATGCACGAGGGCCTTTTCCTGAGCTCCACCATCAGCTTGTTGTACAGTCCGTACTCTGCAGCTGCATCCACTTTCATCCTTTCTCCGTCCGTGCTACTAACCTTTCGTCCTTCCACATCCGTTTCGTTTCCTCCCTGTTCTATTTCCCCTGGAGCGGATCGGAGTTGCGCGATGCGCAGCGGATGCCTAGCGACATAGCGGAGATAACGGATAACAACGTGTTAGAACGGATGTTCCCCGTATGCGTGCGGATGCAGAACGGACGCGTTGGATACATTTTCTCCCTCAAAAATTTGAGCAGCTCAAAACTTTTGAGCGGATGGAATCTCAGTCAACGGATGCGACGTTAGAGAGGATGAAAAACGTATGCAGTGGAGTACAGAAGCATCACGTTAACCAACGGATGTCAAGTGTTTCTCTCCATTTTACATCCTCTTTCCATCCGTTGGTGCAGTGTGACATGGGCTTAAATTAACAGAGTCATAATCTGGAACAGAGTGCTGGACCATAAAGGTAAGCTGAAATTGTCAACAGAACTAATAGGCACTAGACTTGGGTTAACTTTGATACATTTCTCAGAAGATTTTGCATCCACTATTTTGTCACTCGTTCTTTATGCAGTTGCCACTGCCTAATTCCTAAAGCAGATTATGATCATGACCAATGTATTTCCAGATAACATATGGAAATATTGCTGACTCCAGGAAGGTTTTAGCAAGTTTAATACATCCTGATTATTTAATACATTGCAAGCAATGAATTATTAATGAGAAAAGAAATGTAGTATTAAGATGGGAGCCACCATAATAATTTCATTAAATACAGAGAAAGATGTTAATATTTCTATTAGCCATATTCATTCTTCATTCTTTCAAAATTTGGTATGCCTGACATGTGGGATGAAAATATGAATTTATACATTGGTGAAAGTTGCATATTATGTTCCATGGAATGAAGATAATAAAATTCTGAGCCATGGGTTTCAGAGGAAATTATGCAATAATCTCAATGTGATCTTGTGGTGATAGGTAGTTTTCCAACGGATGGCAAGCTTTTTTTAATGTTTTACATCCTCTTTGCATCCGTTGGTGCAGTGTGACATGGGTTTTAAAGGACAGGAATGCCTGGGTGGAAATGAATGAGAGTGTATAGGAAAGTGGATCACTTGGAGAGCCAAGAATTGTGGTGGATGTTGTTGGTTTGGTTTTTAACTTATTCTACTTAATTGGATAACATGAATATCACTGATTGAAAGCTTGAAGGAACAAGTCCAATTCCCAACACCTTTTCATATGCAAAAATGGTGTTCATATTGGAAACAAGTTATCCTTCTGTAAACTTCAACAGCTAATTTAGTATAACAATTCCTCATAAATAACAGTTATTGGCATTTTTTTTGGAAAAGGTTCCTCTAGATTTTCTATACACAGATTGTCTTGAAAGATAACTGGTAAGTCTGTAGGATGGAATACCAACTCACCTTCATAAGTCTCATATGTTTTTATCAAGACACTGCACTCTTCACTGATTTTGTCTTCAACAATCTTCTTGCCCATTCCATAATCCCGTAACGCAGATAATGAAAACTGCCGCATCTGCCTCCAGTTCTCACCACGAGCCATAACAATACCTGGAGAGGTAAATAAGAGTTCAAGTCGAAGATCAGTGTGCTAAAGTGTGAAGTTTAAAATTTAAGCTATGATGACAAAGGATTGCAGTACAGCTTCTAAAAATATCCCTGGGGTCTCTTGCAAGGAAAAATAGTAGGAGATAATCCAAATGGAACGTTGGGAGAACACCCCCTCCCACACACACACTTTCTTCCTCAGACAGTGGACCAGCTAATTCCAACATTTAGTACTGACTTGGCTGTGCAAATTCTCAGGTGCCATAATTTGGGACAAATTAAGAACAATACATGCATGATACTGGAGTTTCCTGCACCCTAAATTTGCAAACAAGTAAACAAACATGTTCAAGGATTGGATTCTTACTGTTTGTACAATTATTCCTTGTAGAGTTATCATATAGTTAGATGGGTGATCATTATATTTAATAAATAAAAAATTGGCATATCTTTTGCTCTCTAGATGCCTCTGTTGGCACTGAGGGAGTAAGTTGGGGTGGGATTCAGCTGGTTCTGATCACTTCAGGCAAATTGGATGTTAAATTAACATCTGCTTTGCCAAACTGGTAATTGAACTGACCAGCTAGCTCTGCCCATCCTGCCCCGCCCATTCCAGGAGTCTCCACATGGTGCATTTTGGATGCAAGTAAGTGCAGGGTCAGCATGGTGGCTTTAGGAGGATGAAAAATGGGACTTCTGGAAGTCTGAAAATGGGCCTGTTTCCAGTTTCCAGAGGGCCTCTGGACCCTGGGGGAGGCTGTTTTTGCCCTTCCAGAGGCCAGAGGGAAGCCTCCAAACCCCAGGGAACATGAAAAATGCCCCTTCCAGATGTTCTGGAAGTCTGGAAATGGGCCTGTTTCCAGCTTCCAGAGGGTCTCTAAAACCCGGAGGAAGCAGTTTTCACTCTCCCAGGGGCCTGAGGGATGCCTCTGGGCCCTGGGGAAGGCAAAAAACAGCCCTCCAAGAAGTTTCAGGCCACGCCCACCCAGCAACTGGGCAATGAGCTGGTTGTTGGGATTTTTGAATTCAACCCCTGGATTAAGTCAAGTCAATCTGTTATAATTTCCAGAAGCCGTCCAAGTTCTCTGATGTTCCTTCTATGAAAACTTCAGATTAAACATTCTACATGTAATTCTTGCTTATCATCTGCAAATAGTTCTGATGAAAAGGTTGTTATGTGATATGGTTGCTAAACAAATCATGAGACACACAGGGAGAAAAAGAGGGGGGAAGGGAGAGAGAGAGAGAGATGCAAAGATCAAACACTACTGGTTGCTTCCATCTTAGTTTGGTGTAATAAATTTGGGTGTAAGTGCATGCATTGGTTGAAAAGATGTCCGTTTTAAATATTGTTTACTACAATTTATTACCAACATATTTTTGTTGTATTTCTGAGTGAGTTGTACATAATATTGATCAGAGTTTTGCAAGGAGTGTCAACTGCAATCCAGAAAAAACTTACCAAACCCCTTTGTATAATCCTCAAAAATGGGGACAATAGGTCTCCCTGAAAATGCCTCTGCGTGGTTCACCAATGCCTCTTTGACTGTCTCATAGCCAGTCAGCACCACCATTTCCTGGCCTCCCATTTGAAGACGAAAAACAGGACCATATTCTTTTGACAACTGGAATTCAGCAGATGAAAAATGAGAGACAGTTCTGATCAACAGTTAGTTTCACATAAGGAAAATACTGTTACAAATCATGTCTCACAAATCCAAGGTTGAAGTATTTCTTTCTTTCTTTTGTGGTATAAGTTATTATACTGTTTTTATTTTTTTAACAAGTACTATTGTCCACTGGTTACTCATGACAGAATTTGGTCAAGTTTTGGAAGTTAGCTATGCAGGAAGAACATTTTCAATAATAACAATTTCTGATGTATTAATTTCTATCCCTCCACACAGCACCATTCTTGATCTACTGCACACAACATGGCACATTGACTGCTCAGCTGTACATAAGCTCTAACACCTCAAGAAAATGAAACAATTTTAAGAAATGCCTAGAAAATAAAATGCCAGCAGTTATTCTCAGATCTGTCATGTGTCTAAATCAGGAAACCTCTGGGCTTTGTAATCTTTCCTAAAGTGACAGGAAGGGACTGAAACCATCACCTGCTAAAGCAGGGAAAGTCTGACTTCCAAGCTCCAGAGTTGTTCTTCAAGTACTACATTTTCATTCCATTATTAATCATTTATTTTGGACTTGATGTGGTATGTTATTTTCCTCTGCTGCGACAGAACCCATTCTTATCTTTCATTGCCACTGAAGGTTGCAGGTATATCCTTTTAATTCTAAAGCACAGGACAGGGCTGATAAGTATCTTCCAATCAAAGTGGTTTGGAAGAATTAGCTACTTACAACAAAAACAGGAATGTACTTAAAATTATCAATATATTTGCTTCTGTCTTGAAACATTATGTTTTTCTACTCATTCCTTCCCAGTAATCCTGTTTACAAATGTCCCCATTTCTGCTGTAGAAATGGGAACTTTTAGACTACCTCACATGTTCAGCAATGAACTATGGATGAAGGATTTTTTTCCAATGCAGTCTGTAATGACACCGTTTATACATATTCTCTCATTTTACCAGTCTGAAATGTGAAAGATTAATGTGCATAATAGTAACAACCTCATCTGCTTCTATATAAATGCAACAGCTTTGAGTTTATTTTGTAAACAATATAATATATGAGAATTTAAAGGAATCTAGTGCAAAAACCCATGCAGTTATTTTAAAAATATGTTATGACAACACCTGACACTTTTGTAAAACAACTTCAAAAATTTAAAGCAAGCTGCAAATCCTTGGGGGGGGGGGGGGANGGGGGGGGGGGGGGGGAAGAGAGATTTCCAATCCTTCAGTTCTTTGAACCTTGTCATATTTAAACTGGAATTAAAATCCTGTGAGTAAGGTTCAAAATTATGTTTTTCACTCAGCTGTTTGGAAAAATTCGCTGGAGCAGGAAATAGAGCCAAAGGTTTTGAACAATGGGCATTTTGCTAAGAATAAAACTTATTATAATATGTTAACCTACTGATTATTATATTAATACATATATTAATGTAGATTTTTATATTTCCCTTCCTCTGCATAGTCATAGGCAATTTTAACTGTCTTTCAAGTTTCAGATAAACAATTTTAAAAATGTACATCCGATTAACAAAGATTTTTGGTTGTATAATCCTTGCAGCAAATATAAACAAATGAAAACACCAAGTTAATGTCATTGTCATAGCCTTCCATAGACCCCTTAGAACTGACAGGGAGCATATCAGCCTGATTCCAGTTAACTGGATAACCTGATAAATTGCTAAACTTTTACATTAGCATCAATACACTTTGGCAAAGAACATTAAAAGTTGTTAATCATTAGTCAATACCTTTATCATTGTCTTATAAGGCTTCTTGAAATCCATTATGTGCAGATTTCCCAAAATGGGTATGGTCCTGGGTCCAGGTGGAAGGTTTTGGGAGCTGTTACTACCCATTTTGAAAAGGAATAAAACTATAAGAAGGAATATCAGTAATAATAAAACAAGTCCAGTCCAAGCCATTTCCTTTCCGAAACAGTTTTCAGAACAATTATAATGAATCTGCAAACTGAAATGATGCAAACATATATTTCAAACTATTGCCCTAAGCAGAAATTCAGCTAGTATTTCTACTGAATCCCCAGACTGCCCCTTACATTAAATCACTTCCAGTCTAGCCTTGCTTTTCTATCTCCTCCTTAAGAATTTGATTCTATATTTGGTTGTTTATCATTCAGTCTTTTACTGTGTGGGTGTTGCTCCTCCTTAAATGAAGGCATTGCAAAACAGATTTCAACTTATTTGAACTGCACAGCAGAACAATCCAATATTTGGAACAACATCTTTTATGGAATATAAATTGGATTATGAAATTCTCTTGTTTATTAACAACATTTCAGATAAGGAATCCAGCAAATTGAATAATTGGTGTCAAACTCATGGCATCATGTTGCCGTCACATGACATTTCATGATGTTTTCCCCATTCACGAAGCTGGGGCAGGCATGGCTGCATGTAGCCTGCAGGCTGCCAGATGGACACCTCTGATTTAATCTATTAATGTACTAGATCCAAAGAGCAACCATAACATACTTCCTTGAGTATCAGCTGTTATTTTCACATAATTCTCGAGAATTAGAGAATTCTCCAAGCATGTAAATAGAAGCTATATAACTCTTTATGTCCACTTTACCTGTTTCTTCAGTAAGCTCAAAAAATATTTTAAATGGGATCAATTAAGAGGGTTGGTGTTGCTTCTTCTTAGAGATTGCTTGGATTTCTAGAATGTAGGCATTATTTCCTATATTAAAGCTGATCTGATCTGATTGATTAACAATAATAGTCTGCCTATCCAAAATATTTTCTGGGCATATTACCAATAAAAACAAATGAAAAGGGAGCACTTTTGCTAGTTTGACTTTGCAATAGCAGTTGAGATTGAAATGTTTTTGGTTGAAACAGATTGTTTTAAATTGATTTCAACAAGGATAGTTTCGTGGCTGAACATGTTTAATCACCTTAATATACAATTATAAATTGTGAGATAAATTCATTTAATTTATTTTTATTGGGTTAATATATTTCAATAGGCGAGGGAAAACATTTATTAACTCTTTTATTCATTCACTTATAATCCATTAAAATTCAAAATACTCTCTGTTTGCACTTGTATAGCAGTTAATTATTTTGTGTGAGGGTTTCCTTTTATCTGACTGTTCTGCCAACATAAGCTGAGATATTGAACTGGGAATTGAATTATTTAGGAACCCATCATTCCACACCTGACGTTAAGGCTAGTAAATATGATGCCGGAAACTCTGAGGATAGAAATCAATTAACAAAAGCATCAAGGCAATGATACTTTATTATTACCTTTGTTGTCAGAGTACAGCATGTGTACAATGAGATTGGCTGAGCCTCCCTTCATGCACCCCACCCACCCACCCACACAAAACTCACAGTGAGGAAAGAAGTCCCTAACCCAGACCCAATCTTATTATCCTATGTGACCTTGTTGCACAACACGCCGGCACCACAAGTCTATCATACTATGTTGACATCAAGTTATTTTCTGTTCAGAAGTCTGACAGCCCATGGGTAGAAACTGTTCTTCAGCCTGTTGGTGCAGCTTGGCTATGCTTCCATATCTCCTACACGATGGTAGGAGAGTGAAGAAGTGCTGACCCGGAGTATGAGTTGTCCCTGAGAATTTTCCTCACTCCTCTAAGGCAGCGAACCCTAGTGATGTCATCTAGTGGTGTCAGGGAACAGCCCACAATGTTTTGTGCTGTGCTCACCATCGTCTGCAGTGTCTTTCTATCGGCGGCTGTCAAGCCACATACCACACCATAATGCAATATGTGAGGATGCTTTCTATTGTGGACTGGTAAAAGGAGGTCATCATTTAGCCACAATTTAGCCACAATTTAATCTGTCTTGATATTTTTTAACCAAATATGATTATTAACCTTTTAATTAAAATAAGCTATGGATTAAAGGCCTTTTACACCTGCAATATAATGTATGACACCATGTTCTTATCAAAATATTTATATTGGCAAACTTGTTTACCAATAGATTGTAAAGTCTTACTACATAAGGACATAAGCCATACACTCCTGGATTGGATCCCTGACCCATCTAGTCCAACAGCCTGTTTTCACAAAGAGCAACCAATAGCACAAGAAAGTCTCTCAGGAGGTGGTCTTTTGAGGGCAGTCAGATTCTCATCAAGACTAGTATCATTGATCCCCATGACCTACATGAATTGACCCAACTCTTTTTTGAAGGCAGCCAGACTCATAACCAGAACTCATCTCACGGTATCATATTCTGAAAGTTAATTGCATATTGAATAAAAATTATTTCCTTTTAGAGCGTCTTCTCTAAGATGGCTACTGAATGATAAGGGGAATTTCCTCTCTTGGCAACGATCTGCTGACTTTGTTGCTAAAGCTGATTCTCTGGCACTGTTGCTACCTGGTTATGAATGAGAGCATGTAGCCATGATTGAAGACAGCTTTCAGATGACTGGAATCTTTTTAGATTTCAGTTTCCTTTGGAAGTGGTCGAAAAGTCACCACTCCTTTATCTTTCCTCTTGGCAGTTTGTTTTCTTAAGCCTGCTTAAGATTTAACTTCACTTTTTAAAGCTTTTATTTTTTTTTATTATTTATATTTTATTTTCCTTGCTTCTTCTCTCTAAAGGTTGACTGGATGATTGAATGTTGATTTATTATAACTCCCTGATTGACTCTACCTGGGTTTTTGTTTTTTGTTTTGTCTCTTTTCTTTGACCTATTTTCTTGTTTTGAATAACTTTCATTTTTCCATAAGGAAACCACAGTGTGTTCCTGGGTAGTGAAAATGCTTTCACTTGATTTACATTTTTATTGAACATTCATTGCATGGATTTTGTATTTTTTTAATTTGCAAAATGTATGGAGCTTATTTTTTAATCTTTCTTTTAATTTTGGATCAAAGTAGCCAGAAAGTACTTTCCCTGCTTCTCTATTTTCTTATTCTTATGGATATTATTTCAACTTTTCTTGTTTCCTGTTTTTAAAGAATTTCCTTATCTACCATTGCTAAGTCACTCAGAATAACAATATATCAGATTACAGACAAGGAACTGTAGCTGGCATCTGAAAAATGAACACACAACACATGGTAATATGCAATCCCTAGTTGAAAGTTTTTTTAAAAAAAGTTGAATGAAATGGTAATGCCTTCAGAAGATCTTCAGATACAAGTAAATGCAGATAAATCAGATTCACAAAAGGAATGTGATCCGAACGTTTTCCCTGTCAATAAATATTTTACTATTTATTTATTTATAAACTTTATTGGCCATCTTACTATAGGATAATGTTGAAATGATGCTGAGTAGAAAAAGGGGGTGAGATTTCAGTGTATGTCTTTTAAACATTTTTTCCTATTGTTAAATAACTTTCTGTCTTGAAGGAGGGAGAGAGAAAATCAGGAAAGGGTGGCGATACAGTTTTTCTGTTCCTTTTAACCATTTTTTCCTCTGCTTACTTGAAACATTGAGTTCACCTGACAAAGGAGGGATGAATGGATAACATGTGATATCTGCCTTTGCAGTTTTGGCTTGCACTTTTTTTGGTCTACATATAGGAAGTTATGTAGATGCATTTTCTTTTCTGCCCTGAATACAATTTTGATTTTTTTCTGGAAGTTTTTGAGGTTTAAAATGCTTAGTTAAAACCTATATATCCATCAACCAAAAGAAATCTGCTTCACTGAAACCTGGCTAAATGAAGAAATTGATGACAACAGCATGCATATCCCAGGGTTTCAGATAAAAAGAGAAGACAGGATTGATGAATTATCAGGTAAAAAGAAGAGAGAAGGCTTATGTTTATGTATCAACAACAGCTGGTCTCAGGATATAACTATAATATATAAATTCTGTGATGAAAACTTAGATTCCTTACTTATCAACTGTAAACCATTTTATTCTCCATGAGGGTTCTCCTCATTTGTCCTAATAGCTGTGCATGTTCCTCACAAGCTTGTGTAAACAAGGCATTGTGAACTTTAGCTGACCAGATTATGCAGGCTGAAGCCAAATACCCAGATTCCCTTCCCATCATTTTAGGAGATTTTAATAAAGCAAACTTAAGGAAAGAGATTCCAAAATATTTTCATCATATCAATTGTCCCACTAGAAGCAAGAATACTTTAGACCATTGCTATACAACACTAAAAGATCTTATTGGTCTTTACCAAAAGCAGTTGTGGGACACCTTGTACCTGCTTAGAGACAAACACTTAAAGCCACGAAACCAACAATTAAATCATTGAAGACTTGAACTAAAGAGGCACAGCTACAGGCTTGTCTTGATTGCACTGATTGGAATGTTTTCAAAGATACCTCTGCAGACTTAGATGAACTCACAAATATTGTAACATTATATGTCAGCTTCTGTGAAGATCTATGTGTACCAACCAGGAACCTGTGAATATACAGTAACAATAAACCTTGGTTCACAGCTAAACTTAAGCAGCTACATCATTCCAAAGAGGAAGCCTACAGAAAAAGTTATAGAACACTGTATAATAAGGCCAGAAACATATTAATTAGGGAGATCAGAGCAGCAAAAAGAAGCTACTCTGAGCAGTTAAGGAATCAGTTCCCAATAAATAAAACAGCAGGCATGTGGAAAACTCTTTAAAAATATCACCTGCTATGGTAAACTTCCTTCCCTGGCTGAAGGAAATCAACAACTAGCCTGAATGTGTTGTACTGTTGGTTTGAAAGGAAACTACAGCCACCTATCTCCACAACTCCCATCTCAGACACACCAACAACAGTCAAACCTCCCATATCTGACCCCATTGGTTCAATCCTGATGGTCACAGAAAAAGAAGTACAAGATCTATTTCACAGACAAAAGTCAGGAAAAGCACCAGGCCCAGACAAGATAACTCCTTTGTGCTTTAATGTCTGTGCTGACCAATTGGCCTTCAACTTCACCCAAATCTTCAATAAATCAATAGAGATGTGCTATGTTCCTTCTTGCTTCGAACACTCTACTATCATCCCAGTATCGAAGAAGCCCTCCATCAAACTGAATGACTACAGACCAGTTGCTTTAACACAATGACAGCAAATCTTTTTGTTGTAATGTGCCAAAAGCGCACAGGTGCCAATACCCACAATGCAATATGTTCCATTCCCCCCTGCGCATGCATATGCAACACCACCATCCCACCCTCTTTACCTGCACTGTGCATGCGCATGTCTCCCAGCTGATTTTCAGCCTGTTTGAGGCCATTTTTGCCCTCCCAGAGGCTTGAGGGAAGCCTCTGCAGCTTTGGGAGGCTGAAAAATGGGCCTGTTTTGGCACTTCCAATATTTCTGGTCTGTTTTTTGGCCTCACCGAGCTCCAGAGGCCCTCCGGAGGCTGAAAATAGGCACTTCCCAGAGGGTGAAAACTGCCTCAAACAGGCTGAAAATCAACTGGGAGATGCGCACATGCACAGTGCAAGCAAGTTTGGCTGGGGCTTGCATGCCCGCCCAAATGGCTCTGTGTGCCACCTTTGGCATGCGTGCCATAAGTTCACCATCATGGCTGCAACATCTGTAGTTATGAACACCTTTGAAAGGCTAATGCTGTCCCACCGGAAAACCTTCATGGATCCACTGTTAGACATCCTGCAATTTGCATACCGAGCAAATAGATTGACAGATGATGCTGTTAATATGGATCTACACTACATCCTATACCACCTTGACTCTCCAGACTTCTGGTTGTGTTCTGGTTGGTATGGAGTAGAATCTGCAATCGTGTGCAGTTTCACTCTGTGCTTGTTGTTGGAGGGTGCCATTCAGGACTGGAACCACCCTGGAATGGTGGTGAAGAAGGGGGGATGCATTGGAGGGTTGAGGGGAACTGCATCTCCCCTCCTCGACAAGGAAAACCCCCTACAAAGACGAGCTGCAGTGGTGGTCTAAAATGGCCACCAAGAAGACAGGAGGCAGTCTGGGAAAATAAGACTGAGCTGGAGCAGAGAAGTCATGAGCAATATGTGAACCAGGTGAAACATATGGACATCAAGGTGAAACATGTGGACATTAAGGTACCCCAGGATTAAGAAATAAAGAAATTCTTTTGAGAAAGATTGTAAAAGCGGCAACCAGAGAGAGAGAGAAGAAAATTGGAAATAGGTGAAAGTGGATTTGACTTTGAAAAAACCTAATTTGGAGGAGGAATTTTGAAGAAAACATTAGACTATAAAAGACTTGGAAATTAAATTGGATAAACATATGGATTTTGTTACTAAAAAGGCATAATTAAATGCTGGAATTGAACATGTTAAAAAGAAATAATAGCTAATAATTGGAATCATTGAATTATTGAAACTTAAAAGCCTAAAAAAGGGAAAAGAAAGTAAAAAGAAAGGGTGGAACTTGGACATAACTGAGAGTGCCACCTCATGGCAAAGAAACAATTTCAGTGACTCTTTGAAAAGTTCTTGGTTCTTTTAAAACTGGAACTTGACATAAAATAAGAATTGCTTTGTTATAATAATTTAGAAACCCTGAAAAGTGAAATAATAGAATATTATAAAGATAAAAAAGATATGTAAAGAAATTACCCTGGGATTACTTGGTGACTTTGGAAAAAATTGGAAAAGGAACTAATAGAAGGAACCTGGAAACAAAGATTTATGGACATTGACTGTTGAAAACAAATATCAAAGACGCTGGTGGAAATAAATTACTGGACAGTTGGATTGGACTTAAAAATCAAAGAAAGGGAAAAATAAAAAGAAGTGTGTACAAATGGCAGAACTATGTGCAGAAATAAAAATGGAATTAAGAAACATAAAAGAAATGATACATGAAAGAGTGGGAATGTGCAGTATTGTACTACAAAAATTAGAAATGGTGACGCTGATTAAAGAAGAACAAAGAGAACCAGAAGGGGAGGAGTTGAACAAAGAGGAAACCAGCCTTAAAGAACAAATAGGCCCTGTCACACTGCCCAACGGATGCAAAATGTTTGTAAAAAGGACACAGCGGACGAGAAAAATGTTTCATCGCGTTGTTATCCGCTCTCAAAGAGGGAAAAATTTGCATAAACGCAGAGCGGATTAAACACGGAAGGAACGGACGGAGGAACGCAAAGCGGTTGGAAAGCGGAATGCGGATTACGGACAGGGTCGCTCGCCATGCGGATGTGAAGTGATCGTACTTACAATCCGATTACCGGGACGCTCATCACAAAGCTGGGCTAGGCGTGGACACTCGATGAGCACCAACGTAGCGGAGCTCGGGCACATGGAGAAGTGATGTCTCAGCAATCCAAGCGTGCCAATTCGCAAGCGCGATGCATTCCAGGGCGGCAAGCCATGCTACACGGCTAAGCTAAGATGCCTAGCGTTAATTGCGGCATGTGGGGGGATGCATTGCGTAAGCCCGTGGATATAAGGGAAGAAGCTCGGAGCAGGTCACCATTTAGAGGAAAGACCTGCTGCCGGACGGATTGACAGCCTTGCCTGCCTGCCTGCATGCCTGCCTGCAAGCTTGCTGCCAGCCTCCTGCAGCCTTGCTGTCTGCCTGCCTGCCAGCCTTCCTGCCAGCCTCCTGCCAACCTTGCTTTTAACTGCCTGCAGCCTTGCTGCAGCCAGTCTGCCTGCCAGCCTTGGTGCCTGCCTGCCTGCCGCCTTGGTTCCTGCCTTCTGCCAGCCTTGGTGCCTGCCGGCCTGCATGCCTGCCAGCCTTCTTGCCAGCCTTCTGCCAGCCTTCCTACCACCTTGGTGCCTGCCTGCCTGCCAGCCTTCCTACCAGCCTTGGTGCCTGGCCTTCCTGCGCCTTCCTGCCAGCCTTGGTGCCTGCAGCCTCCCTGCCAGCCAGCAACCCCACAATCACCCTTGGTCTTGGTCTTCCACATCACAGATGGCCTCAGCCATCTGCTGCCAGCCCTGGCAAGAAGGGAAGGGCCACCATCCCAACCCCCTGGCCCTCACTCTGTTCTGCTGGGGCTTCTGTAGCACGGGCTCGCTCTTCTGGGGCTGGAGCTTTTGCTGCTTTTGCTTCTGGAAGGAGCTGATGATGCGGGAGGATCAGACAAGCACTCAGCACCCAGCCACCTCCACAGCACCTGGACCCTTCACTCCTGAGGACTAACGACCAAGAGGGAGTGCCAGAGACTCAATTTTTGTTTTTATAGCTTGTTGTTAATAAAGTCTATCTTTGATTCAGGCTTTTCAACCTGTTCTAAACAGGAAGAAAAGGAGCGTGTCAAGAAGTGTCTGGGGTCCGAAGATGGATCACGAGAAAGCAGCAGATAGGACTGTATAACAAGCTGATGGTGGCGCTTGAGGAATGAAGACACTGTGCATCCAGAACTTCATGAGGATGCCGCCAGCCATGTTTGAACGAGTTTTGGAGTGGCTGAACGCGCAGGTGACCAAGCAGAGCACAACTTCCGGCCAGCCCTGGACCCTGGCTCAGGTGCAACTGACTCCTGCGCCACTGGCCTCAGGGACCACCTCAGGAACATGCAGTATGGCGGAGGGTGCCACACAACACCATCAGGCATTGTGGTCAGAGAAGTGCTGGTGCAGGCCATCAATGAAGAATACCTGGAGGAGCTCCTCCAGTGCCCCTCCACTGGAAGAAGGCTGGAAGAAAGTTGCAGAGCAGTGGTATCAGAGGAGGAACTTCCGCCACACGTTGGAGCCATAGATGGCAAGCACGTGGCCTGCAAAGCGCCGGCCAACTCAGGTCCCACTTATCCAACTAGAAGGGCTTCTTCGCAATATCTCTTCACCATGGTCGATGTGACTACAAGTTCATGTACATGCGATGCTTCAGGCAACAGGTATGTTTCAGATGCCCAGGTATACAACGCAATTCACCTTCAGAGGGGCTGAACGCAACCTTCATATGGGCTTCCCAGATCCAGACTCCCTGCCCAATGACACAGCAAGATGTGCCCTATTTCATCGTTGGTTGATGACGCCTTTCTCCCTCAGAACCTACCTCATGAAGCCCTACACTTCCAGATGCCTCACCCGTGAAGAGAAATGCTTCACATACAGGCTGTCCAGGGCAGGCGGGTGGTGGAGAACGCCTTTGGAATCCTGGCAACAGGTTCCAAGTACTTCTTCACCCACCATGCAGCATCACCCACAGACCGTGAGGAAGGATCGTGGAAACTTGCGCAAATCCTGCACAATCTCATACGCACCCGCTACCCCAGTCTTGCAGAACAGCTCATGGACGCTCCAAACAAAGCAATGGGGACATGGAGCCTGGGAGAGGAGGCAAAGGGCGAAACCTGATAGGACACTGGTGGAATGTGCAAAGGCCCCAACAGAGCGCACGTGAGGGAAGAAGCAGCGCAACCTCCTGAGACACTGGTGGAACTCCCAGCTGGAGTAGTGAGTGGCAGACAGGATGATAGATGATTAATGGATGCTTCCTTCAGCCTGTCTCATCACACTGATGAGATTGGGCCCATGTATGGTGGGTGCGCCAACAATGAAACAGCGGCATTTAATAAGAGTTGTGTTTATGTGAAATTGTGTGGATCAATGATACATTTGTTATTGATAATAAAGGGTCCAAAGGTGGTGGAGCTGGAGGGTGGACACATTACAGTCCCACTATGCTTGCACTGGAGGTGTATCTAATCCCACAGCTATTTACCCATCCAAAGGTATCCCTGCCATTCCAAAGGTATCCCCTGTCCATCCCACTTGGCATATCTTTACCCATCCCACAAGACATGCAAAGGCTTAAACGCATTTCTAAAAGTTTCCACAAGACTTATTGACTAAAAGAACTGAAGCAACGTGTGTGAAGGCAAAGATAATCTTTATTAGAAACAAACTGTAAAAGAAAATGACCAAGTTGTCCCAAGCAAAGA
This sequence comes from Laticauda laticaudata, assembly GCA_004320025.1. NCBI lineage: Eukaryota > Metazoa > Chordata > Lepidosauria > Squamata > Elapidae > Laticauda > Laticauda laticaudata. The sequence continues at coordinate 31,809 of BHFT01027484.1, forward strand.
TAAAGTCATAAGTAGCAAACCCAGTCTCTGGCACTGTCTCAGTCCACTTCTGAGGTGGTGCCCATAGTCTCAGGGGTGGAAGGGGTCCAGGTGCTGTGGTGTGGCTGCTGCTGGAGTGCTGGTCCTGAGGCGCCCATTGGGTTGCCTGGCCCAAAGAGGACAACAGGGGACCGGTGGTGTGTGTAGGAAGCTCTCAGAGAGCTGGCTCAAGTCCTGTTATGTTGAGAAGCCCTTTCCTCCAGGATACTGGGGTGTCAGTCCCAAGTAACCGTGACAGATGTTCTGAGGCTGGGCTTGGCTGTGTGGTTGGAGGAAGAGGAGTGTAGTTGGGGATGTCTGCGTCTGCAGTGAGCGAGGTGAGGTGGCATCTGTTGGCGGTCGGTGGCATCGGGTGACATTTGGTGGCATCAGTGGCATGGTGGCACCAGCTGACATTTCAATGTACCTGTGCCTGGACCTGGGAAGGGCTACCTGGTGCTGCTGGAGCTCCTGGTAGTCCATAGCCTTGGTTGAGGTGAGGGCCTGTTAGAAAGCCTTGAAGGGCAGTGGAGCATCACCTGGGGTGGTGGAACGAAGCAGACCTGGACTGGGTGGTGAGGCAGGTTCAGCTTTTTGGAGGCTGTGAAGAAGACGGCGTGATCTGTCCTTGATCACCTGGTATTGTGATTCGGACATGTCCAGGAGGGTCTGGTTTGAATAGGTGATGGAAGGGCTCGCCGGTTGGAGGATGAGACTGTAAGTGTGTACCAGCTGGAGAGGAGATCTACGCTTGCTTTTGATGGTGTCCCTGATCTCCACCAGGACAGTATGGCTCTGGCCTCCGGTCTTGCTTTTCTGCTGCTTTCTGTGGAGGTGGAGCTGGGGTGTGGATGTTGGTTGGTCTCATGCGTGGAAGTGCCCTCTCACTTGCTCCCACTGCGTCAGGGGGTCCTCCATGTTTTCCGCCATTGGGGAGCTGCAGGCTGTCGGGGTGCTCCATCGTGTGATGCTCCCAGATACACTGCTGGACAAGGAGGCTGACGTCTTGACCAGAAGAGGACATGGCTCTCTGCGGGCTGCCTGAGAGAGAGGGTTTGTCGAGGGGTGCTCCGTCGGATGGCGGATCTCACCCTCAAAAGAAGCTGCAATTGGCCATCATGTAGGTCTCCCGCGTCCATCAGCTTCACCGTGGCCTGGCCAGTTTGCTTTGAGGTGCAGCTTCCCGTAACAGGTGTGCATATGCTTCGCACCAGCTGAGGAGCACGTCCGAAGTGTAGCCCAGGCTCTCTGCCTTCTTCTCCAAGAAGCCTGGCCTTCCTTTTTGGTGTCTCGATAGAGCCTGGGTCCCTTCCGCCTAGATACCTGTCGTTCTCCTCCAGCCATTCCAGACCTCATCCTCATGTCCTCTTTCGATGTGAGTATTGCTCCTCTCCAGTTTTGCGTATGGCTCTTCCTCCCTCTGGCAGGGCCATCTTGGGCCCTCATCAGAGGGGCTTCGAGGTGTCTAGGGCTGCCTCCGCCCACACCCACCACCACCACCACCACAAACAATACAGTAGCAGCAAAAGCAGGACCAGCAGCACCAGCAGCACCAGCAGCACTAACAGCACCAGAGACATCAGCAGCAGATTTGCACCACGAGCACCCAGCAGGACGCAGGATCATCATCAGCAGGTAAGCACCAGCAGGCACCAGGCAGATGCAGCAGGACCAGGAGCAACCAGCAGCACCAGCAGGACTAGGAGACGCACAGCAGCACCAACAGGACCAGCAGGACCAGCAGGAGCCACCAGCACAGGAGCAGCACCAGCAGAGTAAGCCCCAGGAAGAAGCACTAGCACCAGGAGCAGCGCCAGCAGAGTAAGCCCCAGCAGAAGCACCAGCACCAGGAGCAGTCGCCAACAGAGTAGACCAGCCAGAAGCACCAGCAACCAGGAGCCAGTGCAGCAAAGCTCGCAGCACCAGAAGAGCGAGCCGAGCAGCAGAACTCCAGCAGAAGAGCAGAGTCCCAGGGCCCAGGGGGTGGGATGGGCGGCCCTGTCCCTCTGCAGGGCTGGCACAGATGGCTGATGGCTTTCTCTCTTCTTCCCTATGGTTGTTGGTTGTTGGCCTTGTGGCTGGCTTGGCTGGCTGGAGCGTGGTCTCGCAGCAGGTCTTTTCCTCTGAATGGTGACCTGCTTGCAAGTGCATCCCTTTTATATCCACGGGGCTGAGCAATGCATCCTCCCGCGATGCGGCAGTGACATGCTTTGCATCCGCTAGGCATCCGCTAAGGCATCCGCTAGCATCCGTGATGCATCCACTTCATCCACTCTGCATCCACTCTTTGCATCCGGCCTCCTTCCGCCCAAAGCCTGCGGACATGCCATCCACTTCCATGCCACTTTCCATCCGCTTCGGCTTTTCGTGGATCATCTGCTTAAGCATCCTGGCTATATCCTCTCCCCATCCATTCCTTTCCACTTGGTTGTCCGGGCTCTGCTTATGCAATTTGGGGCACTTTTGAGAGCGGAATAACAAACGGATGGAACATTTTCTCGTCTGGCATGTGTCCTTTTTTTACAATACGTTTTACATCCGTTGGCCTATGTAACAGGCCCTTTTAGCTGTTTTGGTTTTTTTGTGTTGGTATTTGTATCCATGAAAGAAAAATTGATGATATGCTTGCCCTACTCATGCCAATGCAATACATTGCTTTCAAGGGGTTGCTCTTGGATGCAACTTGGAACATTAAGTAGTTCAGAATGTGGCAATGTAGGCAGTGTCAGACAAGCCTTCAATGGATGTGAAACCTTCCTTCCACCAGTAGAACTGGTTTAACAGTTTGCTTATTGCATGTTGATTTAAACGGCTGATTGTGACATTTTAAACATTACATGGCATAGGTCCTAGGTATTTGAGAGACACCTATTGAGAAATACAAAACAGAAAGTTAAACAACATTAAAATATAAAAGAAAAAGTGCAGGGGAAAAAGATATTTAGAAAAACAAGTTGAATTCCTAATTGTTATACCAGGCAGTTCCAAACAAGCTATTGTCTTTCCTTCTTTAACATATGTATTATTTCTCCCATATTAACACTTTTTTAATTAATGAATAAAACTAACCAACATTTTATTTAATTGATTCAGCAAAAGTCCATGAAAGGATTTTTCAATCATTTATAAAATGACTTTTTTAATAAATAAATTAATAAAAATTACTCACTGATCAAAATAGGTCTGTTTTGTATTTCTTTCCTCACAGTTAAATTTTGCTTCTTCCTCACATAAAACAAGAGGAAAACCTTCGATGCACCAATTCACCAGCTCGCTTTCTACAATTTTGTAAAAACAAACTAAAAGACTCAAGGTCCATCCATCCCTGAAAGACCTAATTGGTAAAGACTGCAACGATGACTAAAGCCAACCTCTTTAACACATTCTTTGGCTCAGTATTTGTAAACAGCAATGGATCATGCCTAGTATTTCCTAGTCAAACCACAGACAACTACAAAGATCTAATGCATATCGATTTTATAGAAGACAATCTTGAAAAAGCACTACGCAATCTAAAACCATCTCTATCTATTGAACTGGATGGAATATGTGCCTACTTCTTAAAAAGGCTATCTCCTGCCATAGCAAGAAACCTCTAAGTATAATCTTTTGAAAATATCTTTCAGGGCCAGTTCCTTGCAAATCTATGGAAGCCACAGTCATCCCCATCTTCAAAGGGATATCCCACCCTAGTTTGAAAATTACAGACCAATCTCTTTGGTGCTGCGTCACCTGTAAAGTCATGGTAATCAATTATTAACCAATACATCATCCTCCACTGAGAAACAAAACAACCTACTTCTAATAAACAATTTGGTTTCAGAAAAAAAACTATCCTATAATCTGCAACTCTTACACTGCAAAAACATATGGACTACACAACTCAATGAGGGCAAAGCAATAGACGCAATCTACATAGAGTTCTGTAAAGCCTTTGATTCAGTGGTTACACGACAAAACTACTACTAAAACTAAAATCTTATTGTATCTCTGGACACCTGCATAACTGGAGAGAAGCATTCCTGTCAAACAGACAACATATGGTCAAAATTGGGAGCGTCCCATCAAATTCTGTACCTGTCAACAGTGGTGTCTCCCAAGGCAGTGTTCTAGGACCAACTCTCTTCATAAACTACATAATGACCTCTGTGATCATATTAAGAGCAACCGTGTTCTCTTTGCTGATGATGTAAAGCTATTCAACACCACAGAAAATACTGCTACTCTTCAAAAAGACCTTTGACTATGTATCAGAATGGTCAAACAAATGGCAACTTCAAATCTCAATAAATAAATGCTCTGTCTTACTATATTGGCAAAAAAAAATCAGAAAATAAAATACAGGCTGAATAGTTAAGACCTGGTTGGTCTTAACATAGCACAAGTCTCGAAAGGCCACAGGAGAGGCAGTAAATCCCAAAAATGGGCATGAGGTCCAGGTCATCCTTAGATGTTCCTGGGGGTGGATGGAAGGTGAATCTTTGCAGGAAGCTGGTAAAGAAGAGGAAGAGTTTCCATTTTGGCCAGGTTCTCACCTCCACATAATTCTTCGACCTGTAAGAGTACTCATCTCTAATGATCTGAGTGCTGAGCCCACTGTAACTACATAGCCAAAAAGGCATTAAGAGTTGTTAACTCTAATCCTACGTAGCTTTTTCTCTGGTAATATCACACTAACTAGAGCATACAAAAACATTTGCTGAACCAATACCTGAATATAGCTTCATCAGTCTGGGAATCCACATTACGTATCTGACATTAACACAGTTGAGAAAGTCCAGAAATATTTCACAAGAAGAGTTCTCCACTTATCTACTTGTTGCAGATTACCTTATGCCACCAGACTTGAAATTCTAGACCTAGAAAACCTAGAACTATGCCGCTCCAGTCCAATCTAAGTATAGTATATAAAATCATTCATTGCAATGTCTACTTATCAACGAGTACTTCAGCTTCAACCATAACAATACAAGAGCACATAATATATACAATCTCAAGGGTTAACCGCACCAAACTTGATTGCAGTAAATATGACTTCAGCAACAGAATGGTCAATGTCTGGATATACTCTACCTGACTCTGTGGTTTCTTCCCCAAACCCCAAAAACTTTAACCTTAGACTGTCTACTATTAACCTCACCTCTTTCCTAAGAGGTCTGTAGGGGCTGTGCATAAGCGCATCAACGTGCCTACCGTCCCTGTCCTGTTGTTTCTTTTTATTTTTCTTATATGTATCCATTTCATGTATTCATAATAATGTTTATACTTATACCTATTGTAAGTGATTGACAAATCAAATATATAAATAATAAAATGAATGAATGAATGAATAAATAAATAAATAAATAAATAAATAAAATAAACAGTCAGTCTTCTGCTAAATGTTTCTTTGGGCAAATGAAGCTTATCTTTACCTAGTTTGTATTGGTGCACCCTATTTCCTTCATTCTCTCCCCATTCCATACGTTCTCTTAGAACTTCAAAGCTCCCTTCTCAATCCAAAGAAAGAACAAAAGATTTTAGAAATGAATCTCTTGCTTAAGGATCAGTACTACTAAGGGAATAACAAGTTGGTTTGTTTGATCAAGATTAAAATAGATGTTTTACTGTCTCTGGTAATTCATAAAGGCATTTTGCTGGCCAGAACTGAATGTCATTTTTAAAAGGATTTGCCCGTAGATAAGAGATAAAATACGGGAACATCTATACAACATCTAAAAACTAGACCATATGACATCAGATTGTCAAATATTGCATCCCTGTAAAAAAAAAAAAAAAGCAAAAAACCAGCTTATTATAATTTTTTTCTGTCAGATCAACGCAACATAGCACAAGTCTCGAAAGGCACAGGAGAGGCAGTAAATCCCAGAATGGGCATGAGGTCCAGGTCATCCTTAGATGTTCCTGGGCGTGGATGGAAGGTGAATCTTTGCAGGAAGCTGGTAAAGAAGAGGAAGAGTTCCATTTTGGCCAGGTTCTCACCTCCACATATTCTTCGACCTGGAAGAAAGCATAGATGGAAAAAATAATGAGAGTTTATTGGGTTTTTTAAAACTATTTCACGTTTTCCCAATGTCCTATGGCCATGGAGAGGTCAGCACATAGAAAAGCCATGATAGATCATAGAGATGGAAAGAAGTTAGAATGTATTAATGAGAGTAGAGATGGACTCTGAATACTAGATGGTTAGCAGATGTTCTGAATGTGAAAATAATGTCAAAAAAGATGGGAAATTAATCATAACAAATGGAGCAATGCCTTTCTTTTAAGTATCTAGGTATCACATTTCATTAATTCTTCAGGTGAGCATCCCTTTTGCTTATCTAATTATCTTCTTTTCGGAAAGAATTCATTTTTTTGGACTGAGAAAACTTCAGAGAAAGGCTTCTGGAAAAGGACGTAAATGAAGATTTCATTGTGGTACATTCATCCTGGTACCATTACTACAGTGGTGGGATTCAAAAAACATTACTACTGGTTCTGTGGGCATGGTTCTGTGGGTATGGCAGGGGAAGGATTCTGTAAAATCCCGATTCCCACCCCACTCCAGGGGAAAGGTTATTGCAAAATCTGCATTCCCTCCCCACTCCTGGGGGAAGGTTATCTGCAAAATCCCATTCCCTCCCCACCCCATTAACCTACTTTCCAGCTTTGTTCACCTGTGCAAGGCAACAAAAGAAGACCCAGCTGAACAGCTGGGGCTCAGGAGTCAGAAAATAGGTGGGGGCAGGGCCAGTCAGAGGTGGTATTTGCCAGCTCTCTGAATTATTCAAAATTTCTGCTACCGGTTCTCTAGAACTGGTCAGAACCTGCTGAATACCACCTCTCCATTACTATAAATATTCTGAAGCCTCTTCCAAGAACCTTATGAATATTTTCAGTGCCCCAGTGGGAAACTTTTTTACATCCTAATGTCTGCAGACAATACCTTTGGCATACCTTGAAAGGAGATTTGGTAAGTGTCTTGTTGAATAGGATCTCTGTCTGTCAAGGGGAAAGCATTATTCATTATGTCCTTTACTGCCTAGTTTAAAACGAAATCAGGGCCAAACTATTTAAATTCGGTGATCTCCAAGGCTTGGACCTCAAGTATCTGAATTAGATTCTTGCAAGTGTGTTTCAAAACACTAGAAAACAGGATGTTACTTTTGCTTTGTTGTCATCTGAACTTAGAAATTAAACATTTAATTGTGTTTAATTGTAGCCTTGGTTTAATTCAAACTAAAGACTCAAAGTCTGTGTCCATTGGAAGGTCCCGTCAGCCATGAAAGCTGAAAGACAAGATTCGTCCTAGACTGCCAAAATGCAGAGATACTGAGGTCAGTGTAGCAGGAATAACAATAACTCATGCACAGGGTTGATGGTTGCATTTGGAATCAACATATTAGGCCCTCAATGAGCCTGGCCACACATGTCGTCCATGAGGCCTAAACTCTGTCAAAATAATGAGATCTCTATGAGATCAAGATTGTATGAAGTGTTTTTCTTTTCAAACAATGCATTAAGGGTTGCCTTTCATAGAACATAATCCATGATATCAAAGAATCTCATCTGCAGAAAATGGCATGAATGCATCCCTCTTCACAAATTTTCCTTCAGAATCAAGAAAATGCCCAGGATAGAATTCATGAGGTTTCTCCCATTGGGATTCATCATGGAGCACAGATGTGAGCAGTGGAATGATGTACATGCCCTAGAAAATGAAAGGATAAAAAAACCATATGAAAATGAGTATGTCCATTTAATACACGGCTATATATATTGCAGTTGTTTTGTAAATTGTTTATTGAGAAGTAAATATTTGGCCTGGAGCAATGTCCAATTAAAAAAAAATACAACTGCAATGTCAAGCCTGAATTTAGTTTGATGGCGGAATTGTATCAATTCAGTTTGACACACTTGAGAAATGGAAGGGGGAGAATTGAGGTGGATGAAGCTCCAGCCAAAACAGCATAGCTGGGTGATGAGTTAGCTGCATTCAAACTGCTGCTCGGCCAGAGAAAGTTGCCAGAAAACTATTTTATATCTTGGTTGGACAATGTGACTTATTGTTTTGGAAAAATGAGAACCTTCTCATTATAGTGATGTGGAAGCCCAAGAAATCTTCAGTACTGGCTTCCATTAGTTTTTGCCAAGATGTGTAATTAGAATAAAATAATTCTTTGAGGAATTAGAATGCCTCTGAGTTTGTTTTATGATGATTGCATTACTTGGAACCTGACATACAATTTAAAAATGATATTGCAAAGATGCATACTGAATTAATTACTGGGCATGAGAAATGGACATGAGATTGATTACCTTGGGGATGAAGAAACCTTTGAAAGTTACATCCATGATTGTTGCATATGGCAAATTGGATGGAACAATGTCAGCAAACCTTTTGTATTTTGTTTTAATTGGGAGTTAATATATGAATTCTCAATTCCAAATGATATAATAGTAATTGACTGTAATCCTTGGATGAAGACCCCCTCACTTATGCATCATTCATTTTATAAATGGAGTACTGTAATCTACTATACATCTGTAAGTCTTGCAGACCATTCAGAGATTAAACTCAGCCCAGTATGTAGCAGGATAGATAGTGATTTGCATACCCACTAGACTACTTGTAATGGGCTTCTAAGTGAAATTTGCGTGCTGGTGAGATTGGGCAAGTGGGCACACTTTAGGACCATCAAATAATGACATCTAGTAGTATTTTAGGATGCCTTCACAGAACTGATGCCTGCCCTCTTGAAAAGATCCAGAGATCCAGACTGCTAGCAGTATGATCACGTTCAGAAAACTATTGAAAACCTGGCTATTCCTCTAACTGTGTAATAGGTTGAAGTTGGAGTCCTGGTCGGATGGAATTTGATTTTTCTTGGTCTTCAAACCATTTATTAACCTTTTCTTCTTCTTTTGGTGCTGTTATTTTTTAATTTTAAGCAACTCAGAACCACCAAGTGCTCTCCAAATTGATCAATAAAAATCCCCAAGATCTTTGGAGAATTGGTGCTAAGGCATGAAGGGACTTTATCATATATTAGAGGAACAAAGCAAATTCATACATGAGGGAATATTACAAACATATAGAGAACAAATTCATATATGAAGGAAATACTGTATAAAAGATATAGAAAAAAAATCATTACTGGTAATTTTTAAAGTGATATCTCCTGTGGAATTTATAATTTGCTTCAGAAATATTTCATCTGCACTGTTAGAAGATAAACTCATGAAGCCAAGTGTGTTTGTGCTGCATTTCATGATATTAATCTGTGATCTCATGTGTTATCAATTTTTCCTCTTCTTTTTCCTTCTTTTAAGAATGTTTCCATTCAGAGAAGAGATGAACTAATGATTGACTCTCAGTTTACATTTTCAACCCACAGGAAAAATGAAATGTAAATTGGAACTGAAAGAGATGTGTCTGACCACAATTGAAATATATTATTTTGAACAGACAGCCTCTTCACTCTTGCCTCATACTAAAGGCCCTGTCACATTGCCCAACGGATGCAAAACGTTTGTAAAAAGGACACAGCGGATGAGAAAAATGTTCCATCCGTTGTTATCCGCTCTCAAAAGGGGCAAACATTTGCATAACCAGAGCGGATAACACGGAAAGGAACGGATGGGGGGAGGACGCAGGGCGGATGGAAAGCGGATGCGTAGAGGATGCAGAGCGGATGCGTAGAGGATGCGTAGAGGATGCATAGAGGATGCAGAGCGGATGCAGAGCGGATGCGTAGCGGATGATGCAGATGCGATTTGCATCCGCTTTCATCCTTTCTCCGTCCGTGCTACTAACGCTGCGCGTCCATTCCGCTTCCTCCCTGCAAAACGGAGGCAGTGAGTACAGAACGGAAGCATCGCGTTAACCAACGGATGGCAAGTGTTTTTCTCCGTTTTACATCCTCTTTCCATCCGTTGGTGCAGTGTGACAGGGGCTTTAGATACGAAGGGCAATTTGGAAAGAATGGAAAGAAAAGAATATTATGAGAAAGTATTCTGATAATCCCTACACATATATATTTTCCTGTCTTTATGATTATCTTTGTTTCCTTTTTTATCTTACATAATTACAGATAGCCTCTTTCTCAGACATCCAGCTAAGGCTATTACCAGTAATTGACATTCAGTAAAGAAATTGGTCTTTATGGTCTACAGGACTTTTGGGTCATTGCCTTCTTTATATATTAATTCTATATATACTTCATAGCCAAAGCCACTATATCCATATCCTGACAAACTTTTCTTGGAAGCTATCCTATTTTTCCTTCTTCTACAGCTCATGTACAAGCTCAGATCTAACATTTTATTAATATTTCCTACAATAATTTCTTTCTCTGCATTTTCTTATTATTCAAGTAACTTTGCAGATGCCAACAGTACTTTTTCAACCATTTTTATATATTTATTGTAAGCCAATGCTTACTTTACATTTCTGGATACTTCATCATTAGCAGTTTGGCCCAGCGCAGAGTGTTTGCTGTGGTTTCTGTACCAACACCAAATAAGTCAGCCAATAGACCTTTAAGGTTTTCATTATGGAACTATCCACCATTTATCATTTTAATATTTTCCTGAAGTGTATAAAGAAGATGCTAGTAAGGAAACTGAATCTACCCATATATTCCATATTCCCTGTCTGGCTAAACAGGATAGATGGATGGATACTGGATTTCTAGAAGCAAAACTTTACAATCAAACACTCCCACCTCCTTTTGGAGCCATTTCTCCAGAAAAGGGATAAGTATTTATGGCATTTTTAATGGAGAGAAAAAACAATCTGAGTGTAACTTTAAGCAGCTGAAGGTTCTGAAATAAAATATTGAAGAATGTTTAGAAATTGCTTTAAAAATTTGTTTTCTTCCATATTTCTGAAATACAGATCTTAACCAATCAGTAGGTTGTTTATATGGAGGTGTGTTTTTACAATATGCTAAAAAAAATCAGTAATTACAGCCATTTATAAAATAATCAATTACCTGTCTCTGCCGAACAAGAAATGATTCAATCAAATTCCTCTGATCGTTTTCATCAAGATCTTGAAGATATTCTGTGAAGGTGGTCTATATGAAATCATGGAGTTCCTGTGCATATTTCATTAACATTTTATGAGAAGCCAAAATGAAGCCCAATTTGGGAAAAAATTATACAGCCGAAAAAATGATAAAAGAAAACACATATTATGAAAGTTAAGGCCCTGTCACATTGGCCGACAGATGCGAAACGTTTGTAAAAAGGACACAGCGGACAAGAAAATGTTCCATCCATTGTTATCCACTCTCAAAAGTGCCCCAAATTTGCATAAACAGAGCGGACAACAACAGAAAAGGAACGGAGGGAGAGGACGTAGGTGAGGATGGAAAAGCGGATGCTCCAACGAACCTAGCGATGGAAGTGGATGGAAGCGGATGGCACGTCCTCAGGGCTTCCGGGGGAGCACAGCGAAGTGGACGCACAGTGGATAAAAGCGGATGAGCAGAGCGGATTGTCTAGCGGAAGCCTGAGCAAATGCAAGCGGATGCACAGCGTTCACTGCGGCATGCGGGGAGGATGCATTGCGTCAGCCCCGTGGAATATAAAGGAAGCTCAGCTCACAAGACAGGTCACCATTCAGAGGACAACCTGCTGCCAGGCACAGCTCCAGCCAAGCAGCCAGCATAGCCATACCCAACAACCATGGGGAGAAGGAGAAAGCCTCAGCCATCGTGCTGCCAGCCCTGGCAGAGAGGACGGGGCACCCATGCCCACCCCGCTGGCCTAACTCTGCTTCTAACTGGGCTTCTGCTGCTGGGCTCGCTCTTCTGATGCTGGAGTTACTTGCTGCGCAACTTGCTCCTGGTGCTGGTGCTTCTGCTGTGTTGCTTACTCTGTCACTGCTCCTGGTGCTGGTGCTTCTGCTGGTGCTTACACCTGCTGGTGCTGCTCCTGGGTGCGCTGGTGCTTCTGTGGTGGCTTATTCTGCCTGGCACTGCTTCCTGTGCTTGGTGCTTCTGCTGTGCTTTACTCTGCTGCGCGCTCCTTGTCCTGCTTGGTGCTGCTGGGGCTGAATTGGTGCTTACTCTGCTGCTGCTGATCCTGGGTCCTGGCTGTCCTTCTGGCACTGCTGTGCTGCTCTGCTGCGTGCTGCTGGTCCTGACTTTTGCTGCTACCGTTTTTGTTGCTGCTGCTGCTGTGGTGGTATGGCAGGAGCAGCCCTCTACAACCTCGAAGCCCCTTAAATGAGGCTCAATTCCCTCCCAGAGGAGAAGAGGAGAGGCATGAACAGGATAGGAGGCAATACTCAATCGAAAGAGGAACATGAGGAATGAGGTGCTGGAATGGCCTGAGGGAGAACGAGTATCTTTGGCGGAAGGACACAGGCTGCTATCGAGGACACCAAAAGGAGCAGGTGCTTCGGAGAGAGAAGGGCGGAGAGCGCTGGGCTACACTTCGGAGGTTGTCCTTGGCTGGTGGAGCACAATGCACACCTGAGTAGGAAAGCTCACCTCAAGAAATCATGGCCAGCGCGGGTCAAGCTGACGACAGAGAGACCTACGTGATGGCAGTGCAGCTTCTTGGAGGGTGAGGTCGCCACTGAGGAGCAGCCCTCTCACAACACTCTCTCTCAAGGGCAGCCTGCTTGAGAGCGCAGTCCTCTTGCAAGAGTCAGCTCCTGGTCCAGGCAGGTATCTGTGGGTCGTAGCCAACGACGGAGACCCCCCGCAGCTGTACTACCATTGCGGGCAGTGGAGGACCGACACAGTGGGAGTAAGGAGAGGGCACTTTCACCACAGCGCTACCTGCAATCCACCCCGCAGCTCCACCTCACAGAAAGGCAAGAGAGGCAGACAGGGGGGCTAAGCACACTGTCCTGGGGAGATCAGGGACAACGCAACAGAGCAGCGTAGATCTCCTCTCCAGCTGTACATACGATGTCTCATCCTCAACGTGCAAAGGCCCTTCTTTCTCACCTATGTCACCAGCCCTCTGAACATGTTGGACACAGTACCGAGGTTGGTGAGGACAGGATCACCGATCTGCTTGCACAACCTCCAGACCAAGCTGAACCTGCCTCCCACGCCAGTCACGGCCTATGCTCCTCCACCCAGGTGATGTCACTGCCCTTCCAGGCTTTTACAGCCCTCACCTTCACCAAGCTAATGGCTCCAGGACGTCCGCAGCAGCAGGCAGCCCTGTCCACCAGGCACGGTACTCGATGCAGGTGGCGCCGGTGCCACCGATGCCACCGATGCACCGACTCATCGA